>PVIA01004180.1:0-146005 GCA_004024845.1 Tonatia bakeri
TTGCCACTGCTCATTTGTCTCACCTGGGACCAACGAGATGAGCAGTTATGTTACTCAAGACCTTTCATGAAACTCTATTTGATGTTGCTCTCAAAACTGCAAAACTATCTGGATATTATTTCAGGTGGGTTTACCCAAAGGTTGTATTACATGCAAGGCAAAGAGGTCACCTCTGATCTATTTTGTATCTCAAATTATGTTCTCTCCTGTAATCTAACCAAACTCACTAAATAAGGTTATAACGTGTGAACCAGATAATAACATATAATTGTAGTTCCTAACAAATATTAGATAATAACTATCAGTTCAGTTAATGAGTAAAACTCAACAAAATTGCTATAATCTCTAAAATGTACTACTAACCCCCCAACCCCCATTTGAACTGTGCTATATTAATCCCTTTTCCCCAACAGAAAGATTAAGTTGTAATAAAATCCGTCTACTCTCCCTTGTTCCAAAATATGTGTGCCAGAATGTCTCCTTTTCCCTGATTCTTTCACATTCTTTTCAGCTCCAGCCAGTTGAGGTTTCACTGCAGTGCAGGCTGCTTGGTCAGAGCCAGAAGGGTATTTTACAGACATTCACGCACTTGGGAGCCAGAGCTTCTTCAGCTTCACATACGTTTCTGGAGGTTAGAAACAAAGAACATGCCCTCACCTATGAATGTTATAAAAACCAAATCAAGAAACAAATATGAACATTGCTGCAGGTTATAGCATAATAATCACATTCTCAAAGAAAACCAGTGTTTCCAGAATATAATCTATCTTATGTTCTAAAAGTATCACTATTCTTAGCTGAAGACCTGGTATTATTGGAGAAAAGAGGTTAAGGAGAATACAGAAAGGAGAAAAAGAATGTTTCATCCTGCTGGCCTCACTATAGTGTCAACCAATTGGTAGCAGCCATCCAGAGTCCACCGCCTGTGAACTTAAATGCAATTACAGAAATTATCCTTTAAAAGATTAATGAACATAGGCAATTTTATATGTTTAAAATAGCACACACTATATACACACATACACATACATGTATAATGTAAAATTGGGGAAAGAGATCAATATGTGGAAATAGCTATATTAATGTTAAAAATGGTTATTGCTTGATGGTAGGGTAATGACAATTTTTGTTTGCTAGGTTTCCAAATTTTCTATTAGGTAAATAAAAGTTTTCAATCACAAGGGAGCCTCCAGAAACGGATTTCTCTTTGGAGTATTTGTCCATTCTTTTTCTACATCTCTAAACTCAAGTGAGGAGCTTGTTTTGGGCCAAGACTTCCCATCTCACTTTGCATCTAGATTTTCTTGCACTTATCGCAAGACAAATGTCTGGGAAAAAATTATTCACACTCTATACTATAGGGAATCCCAATCCCTTCTCATGAGGTCTGGGTTTCCTCTCTTTATTGGATTCTAAAGCTTTCTTACCTTTTGGTGGACAGGGCACCTGTCCCTCGGGTTTCTGCTTCTTGAGGTTGGGTTTTCTTGACTCTTGCTGTGCCCTGAGTGGTTTATGAAGTAGGGCCCCACGGGACCTTCCTCTTGGCCTTGGCTCCACTGGTAACGCTGCAGGGCTACCCCCTCTTGGGACCCAACTGCAGGGCGCATGCCAGATGGATAGAACACCCCAGTAGGCATCTGGGGATCTGGAAACCCTGCCACGTAAAGCACACCCGTTGCTGAGGCCATCTGGGTCGCTGTCTGGGTCACCTTCTGGGAACCTGCATCCGACCGACGACGACGCCACCTTTTGGGCACCACCTGGTTCCCCTCCTGCACGTTCGGAGGCCACGTGGCATGACTGAGGCGCTTGGCCTGAGACTCCATCTGGAGCCGCCTTTCCTCCTGGAGCAGCTGCCAGCGCACCACTTCGCGTTGGTCCAGCGTCTGCTGGAGGTTTTCCCGTGCACGACGCAACTGCAAGACCAGCAAATCACGCTCCTTGCGCAGCCGCTGCAGCTGGTAAGCCAGAGACCTAGAGGCGGTCTCCTGCTCCAGAACCCGCTCCTGCAGTCGGCGGACCCTGCGTGTGCGCTGCTCGCGTTGCCTCGCGGCCACACGCACACCCAGGGCCAGCGCGCTCCAGGCGCATGCCCTCTTGAGGGTGAACGGCACCTGAGGGTCAGTCAGGATGGCCTGTAGCCGGTCTTCTATCTCGTCCCAGGGCCGTTCGCGGAAGGCCAAATAGAAGTCCGGGCCGCCGCCATTACTGAGCACCTCTTCATTAATGAACAGGAGTACATCGCTGTAGCGGAAACCACTTTTAGCGTCCCCTAAGGCCAGGGCCATGGCTGACGCGGCCTAGTCAGCAGACTCCCCGCCTGTGCTGTAATAAGCGGTGGCCACCTACCCGATAGGCCTCTCACCTCCTTGCTCAGTCCCACTTCAATTCTTGCCCAGTCCTGGCCTCCTCGGACTCCTCACTTCTTCACCCACTCGTTCTCCTAACAAAGAGTGAAGCCAATTCGCTTACCACGGGAACATCTGCTAGAGGAAATGGGGTAGTGCGTCACAGATATGAGCACCGAGTTGTGCCGCGAGGCGTGTTGGGACCCACCAGCATTAGCAGTACGCCCCCTGCTTGGCGGGAGCCCCCTGCTTGGCGGGAGCCCCCTGCTTGGCGGGAGCGTTGGCGTTCACTGAGCTCTGCGGGGGACCTGTTTCTTAATACAACGCCTCCTACAGGGTTGGCTGGCTGGGAGGCTTCTCAGCGCATTTCATGAGCCAGAAATGATTCTTTGTTTCCAAGAGTTTCTAATGGACATTACCCAGACAAGCGGAATGAATTTCTAACTTGGGAGGTGGATGGATGGGTGTAAAGAGGACTCTTTTTGGTTCAGCTTCCTCTTCCATAACTCTCAGTTGCTATATCAAACTTTCGATACCGTCTCAAGATGTCTTCACTCTTCCCTTCTCATCAGCACAGATAAATTTGGGGTTCCTCTCAATTAAGAAAATCCACCCCTGGCTGGTGTGGCTCAGTGAATTCAGTGCTGGCCTGCAAACCAAAAGGCTGCTGTTTTGATTTCTGGTCAAGGCATGTGCCTAGGTTGCAAGCCAGATCACCAGTTGGGGGTGTGCAAGGGACAAATCCTGTTTCTCTCCCTCCCTTTCTCCCTTCCTTCCTCTTTCTCTAAAAATAAATAAAATCTTTTTAAAATATATGTATAAAAAAAGAAAATCCAGCGATTGAGCCACAAAGTCCCTGAGATTTTCTTGCTAAACCCTATCTTTATGTTCTAGATCCCAATCCCTCCTGTTCCTTTGCCTCAAGGACTTCAATACAGCTATTTCCCCTGTATTGCCAGCACCTCCCCGCTTTCCGGTGTTAGTGGGTACTTTTTCCCCATATAGTAAAGCTGTTCAAGTTCCCTCTGATCTTAGAATAATTTCCTCCCTCTACTCTATGTTCTGGCCTTTCTCTCTTCTTGTTAGAAAGTAGTCTATACTATGTCCACTTCATTATGTTTCACCATTTAAGCTGTTGCACTTTGGTTTTTGCCCCCCAATAAATTTAATGAAAATTCTCTGATAAGGTCACCAGAAGTCTCTACCCCAATACAAAAGCTACTGGATACTTTGAAAGTCAGTTTTCATGGGATTTTTCAATAGGGTTTGATTCCATTGACCATTCCATCTTTGACACTCCATCCTGTCTTGGTTTCTGTGACATCGCATTCTACTGATGTTTCTCCTATCGTTCTGCCTTATTTTGCTCAGTTTCTTTGACTTGCTTGTTCTTCTCCTGCCCAAGGCCCCAAAGTTGGTGTTTCTCCAGTTTTGTCCTCAGACCTCTTCTTTTTTTCATTCTATATACTCTTCTTGGATAAGCTTATTCACTTCCATAATTTTAAATACTACCTCTATCACAACTGTGTATTTCCAACTTAGATTCTCTCTTTCTAAAATTTTATTTTTCAGTTACAGTTTACATTCAATATTATTTTGTGTTAGTTGCAGGTGTACAGCATAATGCTTAGACAATCATGTACTTTACAAAATGCTCCCCCGTCATTTCCAGTACCCTCTGGGCACCATACATATTTACTACAATGTTATTGACTGTATTCCCTATGCTGTACTTTACATCCCCATGACTATTTTGTGACTGCCAATTTGTATTTGTCAATTCCTTCACCTCTTTCACCCAGAGCCTCAACCCCTCTTCCCTTTGTTAATCACCAGTCCAGTCTCGGTGTCTATGAGTATGTTTCTATTTTGTTTGTTTATTTTTGTTCTTAATATTCACTTATAAGTGAAATTATATGGTACTCGTCTTTCTCTGACTTACTTATTTGACTGACCATAATACAGTCTAGGTCCCCCATGCTGTGGCAAATGGTAAGATTTCATTGTGTTTTATGGCTCAGTAATATTCCATTGTGTAACTGTACCACCACTTTTTTTTTTTTGTCCACTCATCTGTTGTTGGGCACTTGGGTCACTTCCATATCTTGGCTACTGTAAATAATGCTGCAGTGAATATGGAGGGAGCATATATTCTTCTGATTTAGTGTTTTGGGTTTCTTCAGATACCCAGAAGTGGAATTGCTGGGTAATAAGACAGTTCATCTTAATTTTTTGCAGTGGTTGCACCAGTCTGCATTCCCACCAATAGTGCACGAGGGTTTGCTTTTCTCCACATCCTTGCCAACACTTTTCATTTGTTGATTTATTGATGATAGCCATTCTGCCAGATGTGAGGTGATATCTCATTGTTGTATTAATTTGCATTTCTCTGATGATTAGTGACACTGAGCATCTTCTCATATGTCTATTGGCCATCTGCATGTCCTCTTTGGAGAAGTGTCTATTCGTGTCTTCTGCCCATTTGTGATTGGATTGTTTGGGAAGGTTGGTGTAGAGTTGTATGAGTTCTTTATAAATTTTGGATATTAAGCTCTTATCAATGTATCATTAGCGAAGATCTTCTCACATTCAGTAGGTTCTTTTCATTTTGTTGGGGTATTTTGCTGTGCAAAAACTTATTTTGATGTAGTCCTATTTATTTATTTTTACTTCTGTTTCCCTTGCCTAAGGAAATATATCAGAAACAAATATTGCTAAGAGAAATGTCTGAGATTTTACTGCTTATGTTTTCTCCTGGGAGTTTTATGGTTTCAAGTCTTACACTGAATTCCTTTTTAAAAAAAATTATAAAGATTTTATTTGTTTATTTTCAGAAAGAGGGGAAGGGAGGGGGAAAGAGAAGGAGAGAAACACCGATGTGTGGTTGCTTCTCGAACACCCCCTACTGGGGACCTGGCCTGCAACCCAGGCTGCCTTGACTGGAAATCGAACCAGTGACCTTTCTGCTCACAGGCCTGCACTCAATCCACTGAGCCACACCAGCCAGGGCTAAGCCTTTAATCCATTTTGAGTTTATTCTTGTGTATGGTGTAAGAAGCAGTTTAGTTTGTACAGGGGATTAAGTGTATAAATAGGGATAACAGTTTGAAAGTTGTTGCAGTTGACCCAGCAAGAAATAGTCATGATTTGGCTTCGTCTAAAGCAGTGTTAGTGGATATGGACACATGGAGAGAGACTGAGAATATATTTTGGGAGTAAAATTGACAGGTATTTAGCTTGTTTTTATGGGGGTTATAAAAATTGAGAGAAAGAATGGAGACAAGAATGACTTCTAGTGTTTAGGTTTGCACAATAAGTGGGTGGATGGTGGTACCATTTCTGAGATAGAGAAGAAAGCAAAAAGCAAGAGTACTGTATCAGAGATGTGGTTTGTGATCTCTTCTAGTGAACTGGTCTGGAGGACAAGGGAGAAATTGAGTTGAAAATGTAAACTTGGAAATCAGTAGTGAATTGATGGTGTTTAACAATTAGGGACTTGAATGTGATCCCCTGGAAAGAGAGATAAGTAGAAAGCAGAGGACTGAGTACTGAGGCACTACACTTTACAGAAGCACAGAGTGTAGTTCCTGAAGGACAAAAATTATTTCATGCTAATTTCTATTAACCTATATGCCATTTCCACCACAGAAAAATATGAAAAGCTCCCCAGATCATTTTGTATAGCCATTAAAATATAATATTCAGCCCTGGCAGGTGTGGCTCAGTGGACTGAGCTCTGGCCTGTGAACCAAAGGGTCGCTGGTTCGATTCCCAGTCAGGGCACATGCATGGGTTGCAGGCCAGGTCCCCAACAAAGGGCACGTGAGAGACAACCACACATTGATGTCTCTCTCCCTCACTTTCTCCCTCCCTTCTCTCTAAATAAGTAAAATCTTTAAAAATATATAATATTCAATGAGAAGAAGATAGTACCAAAAAGAATGCTGTTTACAAATATAGCTGCAAAGAGGATATACTAACATTTCTATGTTACTCTTGGTTAAAATCCAAGAGCAATTTTTTTTGTTGTGAGATTCCTGCATTATACACTAAGAATTATAATAACTTTTAAATATATATCGCAAAAAGTTAAAGATGCATATTATAAGTTAAAGGTGTGTATTCCACACCACAGGAAAAGATGGACAGCTCTTCAGTTCATTTTGTGAAGCCAGTACAATTTTAATAGTAATCAGAAAAAAAACAATGTTCAAAATGATATAGTATACAATATACTGACCCTTATGCAAAACTTCTACATAAAATATCTGAAAAAGGACTGTATCAACATTCTTGTGGCAGATGTGAGTTGGTTAATAGCTAACAGCAAATCTTACTTTCTTCCTTACTAATAGAACCTTTAACATTGCTTATACAGTGATATGTCAGCAGTGATTGGTCTCAGCCAATCTTGTTTTCCTTTGTCAATTATTGGTTTAGGGGTGGACATATAAACCGGTGCTGATCAATAAGACATATCAGGGAACTTGCTGGGGGTTACCAGGAAGGATTTTCCTTTGTAAGAGTTAGAGGACCAATGAAGTGAACACCTTCCACCACACGCACTCATTCTGGCAATGCTGGTAGGAGGATGTGTTGTTTAGAGCTGCAATAGTTACCTTGAGACCATGAGGAGAAACATGGTAGACATCTGTTGTGACCATTATGCAGAAACAGGGTGAACCCCCACCCCAAATTTGGTTCACATGTCAAGACTGATCATACCACATACACAATAAGAGGGTGTGAAACTATTTATTACTTACATAATGGGCTTTCTGGGGATAGCAGCCAGGCCTCCCAGCTTGGTCCAAAAGTGGCTTGAGAAACCATAGAAAGGAGGCTGGCTTGGGATTTTAATTGTGGTTATCGTTGGGGCTGGGTTGACAGTTTCTGTATATGGACAGGCTTATGTGGTTTGAAACCCCTCCTGGCACCAAAGCAGGAAGTACTCAGGCTTTGTTGTTAGCTTGCCCAGATGTGGGAGCACAGGAGAGAGTGAAGGTTGAATAGACATTTTTTCCAAAGATGGTGTACAAATGGCTAACAGGTATGTGAAAAGATGTTCAACATTACTAATCACCAGAAAATGCAAATCAGACCCACAATGAGCTATCTACACATTCCAGTTAGCATGACTACTGTTACAAAAACAGAAAAAGCAAGTGATTGAAGGCTTGTGCAGAAATTGAAATCTTTGTTCACTGTTGGTAGGACTGTAAAATGACGCCACTGCTATGGAACACAGTATTGAGGTTCTTCAACCAATTAAAAATAGAACAACCATGTGATCCAGCAGTCCCACTTCTGGTTATATATTCAGATTAATTGAAAGCAGAATCTACAAGAGATTTGTACACCCATGCTTACAGCAGTACCATTCAAAATATCCAAGAGGTAGATGCAACCCAAATATCTATTGGTGAATGAATGAGTAAACAAAATGTCGTATATACATACAATCAAATACTATTAGCTTAAAAAATGAAAGAAATCCTGTTACATGATACAACATGGATGAACTTTGAGGACATTATGTTAAGTGAAATAAGTCAGACACAAAAAGACAAGACACACTGTATGATTCCACTTACATGAGATATTTAAATTTGTAGAAACAGAAGTAGAATGGTTTTGCCAGGGGTTAAGGAGACGGGGGAAGTAGAGTTGCCTAATGGGTATAAAGTTTGAGATTTACAAGATGAAGAAGTTCTGAAGATTTGTTATAAAACAATGTCAAAATATTGAACATTACTGAACTATACACTTAAAATGGTTAAGATGTTAAATTTTATGTTATGTGTATTTTTCTATAATAAAAACTATCTTAAAGAAATAATCAGAATTATGCAAAGAGATTTTTTGCACAAGAATGTTCATTGCTATATGATTTGTAATATCAATGAAAAATAGATAACAACTTTAATGCACAATTTGAAATTGATTAAATAAACTTCAATGCATCCATACTCTGAATAGAACATAATACTATTCAGTTTCTAAAGATCATGCACGAGCTCTCTCCTCCCGCCATCCAAGATGCTGAAGGGAAAGAAGGCTAACAGGAAAAAGGGGGTGCCAGTCCCTGCTATCATGAAGAAGCAGGAGGCCAAGAAGGTGGTGAATCCCCTTTTTGAGAAAAGGCCTAAGAATTTTGTCATCAGACAAGACATCCAGCCCAAAAGGGACCTCATCCACTTTGTCAAATGGCCCTGCTACATTCAACCGCAGAGGCAATGGGCTATTCTCTATAAGCATCTGAAAGTGCCCCCTGCCATTAACCAGTTCACCCAGGCCTTGGGTACCACACAACTATGCAGCTGCTCAAGCTGACCCAGAAGTACTGACCAGAGACAAAGCAAGGAAAGAAGCAGAGATTGCTGGCCCAGGACTAATAAAAAAGATGCCAGCAAAGGGGATGTCCCCACCAAGAGGCCACCTGACCTTTGAGCAGGAGTTAACACTGTCACCACCCTGGTGGAGAACCAGAAGGACCAGCTGGTAGTGGTTGCACACAATGTGGATCCCATTGATCTGGTTATCTTACTGGTGGCCCTGTGTGGAAGATGGGGGTAAAACTCCTCATTGTGGTTTTAATTTGCATCTCTCTGATTGCTAGTGATGTTGAGCATTTTTTTGTATGTCTATGGGCTCTCTGTATGTGCTCCTTGGAGAAGTGTTTATTTGGGTTCGTTGCCTGTTTTGTAATAGGATTATTTGTCTTCCTGTTATTGAGTCATATGAGTTCTTTATATATTTTGGAAATTGAACCCTTGTTCAGTATATCATTGGCAAATATGTTCTCCCATACAGTCAGTTCCCTTTTCATTTTGCTGATGGTTTCTTTAGCTGTGCAGAAGCTTTTTAATTTGATGTAGTCCCATTTGTTTATTTTTCCCTTTATTTTTTTGCCCTAGGAGATACATCAGCAAAAATATTGCTACACAAGATATCTGAAATTTTACTGCCATTTTATTGTTCATAGTTTTGATCTTATTTTTCTTAAATAAGTCCCTTTAACATTTCATATAATAGTGGTTTAGTGATGATGAACTCCTTTAGTTATTTCTCATCCCAGAGGCTGCTCATAATATCCTCGGGTTTTTAAAATTTTTTGCTTTCTTCTTGTTGTTCTGATCGGTTGTTTTTTGCTTCCTTATATTCCAAATCATTGATTAGATTGTTGGCTTCATCCACTCTACTGTTGCTTCCCTGTAAATTGTTTTTTATTTCAATTAGTGAATCCTTCATTTCTGACTGGATCCTTTTTATGCTTCTGAGGTTCTCACTAAGTTCCTTGAGCATCCTTATAACCAGTGTTTTGAACTCTGCATCTGATAGATTGTTTATCTCCCCTTTGTTTAGTTCTTTCTCTGGAGTTTTGATCTGCCCTTTCACTTGGGTCATGTTTCTTCGTCTTCTCATTTTGGCAGCCTCACTGTGTTTGTTTTTATTATTAGGTAGGGCTGCTATGACTCTGTGTCTTGGTAGTGTGGCCTAATGTAGTAGGTGCCCTGTAGGGTCCGGTGGCACAGTCTCCTCATCACCCAAGATGGGTACTTGAGGTACATCCTTTGTGTGGGCTAAGTACACCCTCCTCTTGTAGTTGAGCCTTGATTACTGTTGGCAGGTCAAGGAGAGGGATTTACCCAGGTCAGTCAGCTGTAAGGATTGGCTGTGACCACTGACCACCAACCTTCACCCTCTGTGGAGGATCATCTGTGCAGGGGCACAGTGACAGTGCTCTGGTGTGGTCTGTAGCTGTCCACTGGGTATGCAGGCCCTGGGGTTTCCCAGGTGGTGCAGGCCAAGGTCAGCCCTCACCTGTGTTTTGCCACAGGGCCATGCTGCCTGGCCTATAAAGCAATCTGAGATGGCTGCTATTTGAGCTGTACTTGGAGATTCCCAGGCAAAGCCAAGCTGTGAATCTAGGCTGGTTGCTGCTAGCGCCAAGCCCAGGACCACTTATCAAGTGTTATGTGGGCTGGGAACTCACTGAGGCTAGCTGTTGCTTGTTTGAAGGGATTTAGGAAGTTGTGAAGCAGGAGTCAAGACCAACCATTCATATAGAAAAGCTACTGTGAACAGCTGTAAGTTGGGTAGGATGGAGCTTCAGAGGATCTCCAGGGCAAGGCAAGCAGTGTTAGCCAGGTTGATTCAGTCTCAGATACGGCATTCACCTGCCTACTCTGTGACTCTGCCTGCCTGTCTGGGAGTGAGCTGTTCCCAAGTTCTCACCTTGATGCCAGACACTTCAGTTCCTCACCATATCTTACTAGAGCCTTTCAAGCTGCTACCCCAGTGCTTGAGATCAGAGGGAGTGAGTCTGAGTAAGCTTGTGTGTGGGTTCTTTAAGAGGAACAGCTTGGGATTCCAGAAGCTTCTTGTACTGACTCAATCCCTGCTGGTTTTTGCAGCCAGAAGTTATGGGGACTTATCTTCTTGGCACTGAACCCTGGGCTGGGAGGCCTGGTGTGGGGCTGGGACTCCTCATTCCTGAGATACCCCTCCTGAATTTTTATGTACCACAGGTGATTATGGCTTTAGCCTATTCTGCCTCTCCATCCCTCCTACCAATCTGGATGGACGTGGTTTCTATAATTCCATAACTGTCAGACTTCTATTCATCTTGAGTTCTGACAGTTTTGAGTGATGATTATCCTATAAATTAGTTGTAATTTTGATGTGGATGTGTGAGGAGGCCTGCTGTTTTTATCTATGCTGCCATCTTGACCAGAAGTTTTAGTTCTTACATTTAAATTTTTATTCATTTGGGGTTAATTTGTGCATATAGTATGAGGTTGGTGTCCAAATTCTTTTTTTTTTTAATTTTTTTAAAGATTTTTGTTTATTTATTTTCAGAGAGGGAAGGGAGGGAGAAAGAGAGAAACATCAATGTGTGGTTGCTGGGGGCCGTGGCCTGCAACCCAGGCATGTGCCCTGACTGGGAATCGAACCTGCAATGCTTTGGTTCGCAGCCCGCGCTCAATCCACTGAGCTATGCCAGCCAGGGCCAAATTCTTTTCTTTTTTCTTTGGCATGTGGATTGTCACAGCACTATTTGTTGAGGAGAATATTCTTTGACTATCAAATGGATGTAGCCCCATTTTCAAAAATCAACTGGCCTTGGCCTTATGGGTTTATTTCTGGACTCTCAATTTAATTCCATTGATCTATTTGTCTGTCCTTATGGCAGTTCCACACTGTTTTAATTATTCTAGCTTTGTAGTAAGTTTTGAAATTGATGTATGAGCCTTCTAGATTTGTTCTTATTTTTTAAGATTATTTTGGCTTTTCTGGGTCCCTTACATTTCTGTGTGAATTTTAATATTGCCTTGTCAATTTCTGAGTAAAAGAAGAAGTTGGATTTTTAAAAAAGATTTTATTTATTTATTTTAGCGAGACAGGAAGGGAGGGAGATAGAGAGGGAGAGAACCATCAATGTGTGGTTGCCTCTTATGCTCCCCCTACAGGGAACCTGGCCTGCAACCCAGACCTGTGCCCTGACTGGGAATGTAACTGGCAACCCGCTGGCACTTAATCCACTGAACTATACCAGCCAGGGTGGGACTTGGAATTTTGAAAGGATTGTATTGAAGTTGTAGTTTAATTTGGGGAGTAGTGCCATTTTAGCAACATTTAATCTTCTAATCCAGGCATCCCCAACCTCCAGGCTACCGACCAGTACTGGTCCAGGCCTTTTAGGAACCAGGCCTCACAGCAGGATGTGAACTTGAATGTAATCCACTTGAATCATCTAAGAACCATCCCCCACCCCCGATCCATGGAAAAATTGTCTTCCATGAAATCGGTGCCTGCTGCCAAAAAGGTTGGAGATTGCTGTTCTAATCAGTGAGCACAGATGTCTCTCCATTTATTTTGTTCTTTAATTTACTTCAAAAATACTATGTAGGTTTTTTGCACAAGTCTTGCATTTCTTTGTTAATCTTTTCCTAAGCATTTTATTATTTTATGCTATTGTAAATGTAATTGTTTTGTTATTTTGATTTTGGAATTGTTCACTGCCTGTATATGGAAAGACAACTGATTTTTGTATCCTGATCTTTTATCTTGCAACCTTATTTTTAGCTCTAATACTGTTTTAGTGTATTCCTTGGGATTTCCTATGTACATATCATCAGCTAGAGGATGAGGGGGGTGGGGAAGGAAGTTATGCTCATCCTGCTTCTCATTTATGAACACGTTTGTTCCTAATGTAATCAAGTACTTTTCTGATTAAAATTAACTGTTTTGTGATGGCTGTATCATTCTGTTCTGGAAAGAAAATGTTTTATGTAAGCCAGACTCCTAATGCTGAATTGAATTATAGAATTTTCTTTAGTAAAGACAATGTGGAATAAATTAAGGTGGCTTCTTTCTCTGTCTCTCCACCTTCCTTTTCTTCCAAGCAAAAATAGTTGACAAAATGCTAGGGTGGGGTGAAAGAACTCTTCTTTGGACATCTTCATGTTAAAATTGTGAAAAGATTTCAGTCTAAAAGTTCTGATACAACCATAAGTAAGTGTAGGATTTGACAGAACACTGACAAAAATGTAGTAGTCATCTATTGTACTTCCTACTTCACATCCCTTCACCCTTTTTGGTAATATCACTTCAGTTTTACTCAGGAGGATCGTGTCTCCCTGACTGTCAATTCAGGCAGGTTCAGTGGTAGTGATATCACCCCAAGCTTTGGCAATGGGCATGTGACTCAAGCCTGGCCAATTAGAAAAGTTTCTCCCTGTGGCCATGGGGATTGGTTCAGGGATGGGCACAGAATCCAATGCAAGTCAGTGAGAAAGTCAGAATTTTTATTTGAACTATTAGGGAAGAGAAACAATCTTTTCAAGTGGACACTAGCCTTTAAGGATTTAGGTCTGGCAATGATTGCCTTTGTTTGCAGTCTATCTTGACTTGTGGAGCCTGAGAATGAAGCTAACATAATGGAGAGCAGAATTGAGAGATGGAGAGAAATTGGTTCCTGATGACATCTTTGAGTTTCTGGACCTCACTATGGCTGAAGCCAAAGTACACTTGGACTTTTCAGTTATGTAATTCAGTAAATGTCCTTTTATCTTTAAGTCAATTTAATCTTTTCAATTTATTTGTTTGTTTTGTCACTTGCAAACAAAAGAGTTCTAAATGGTATACCCAAGGACACAAAATTAAGAAAGTATGAAGGAGGATTGAAAAGGGAATGAATATTAAAGATTAGAGAAAAGAGTTTCTATAATGAGAAAGCCTAATGCCACTGACCCCATAGCCACAGAGAAGAGTATGCATGAAGATAAAATTGCCGAATCACTGGCGTTGTTTCAGCAGATGTGTCCAGCAATGTACCAGGCCCCAAGGAGTCTGCCCACAGAACCTCCACTTGGTGGCTGTGTTAGAGATCACCTGTTTGCCCTTCTAAATGCACTCTCTACCCTTCTCCACTCTGCTTTCTTCCTTGAGTGGCTGACCTACATGGACATCAGTGATCTTCCTTGCATCTGGCTCTTGGTTGGGTTTGGCGAATTTAACATCAGGAGATCAGAGGGAAGGAGAAAAATTAAATCAAGAGATTTATTCTCATGTTTCCCTCACTGCAAGGTCACCTTGGATTACTTTAGTCCTTCCACAAGGTCACCACTCCTCTCAACGTAGTCAACTGTACTAAAACTCAGTCTTTTAGTCTCTGGGAACCACTTCCTATCCCTGTCCCTTAAGGTCTAGGGAAAGTAAGAGTTGAGCTTATGCTAGCCTGGGTTATTGTGCTGTTCTTTGTGGTTCCCTACATCTAAACATTTATAAGTAACCTATTTGTAAATAACCCCTCTCTCAATTTTTCCATTTTGTCGAGTGTATTGGGTTGGTCAAAAAGTTCATTTAGTTTTTTCCATAAAATAAAAGACACACTTTTCATTTTCACCAATAACTTTATTGACTTGGATATTTTGAGTGTGTTGGCCATCTCCCATGTGGTATAATGTTGATAGTTCTCAATTAATGTCTCAATTTGATCACTGTCAACTTCAACTGGTCTACCAGACCACAGAGCTTTGTCCAGTTAGAAATCTCCAGCAGAAAACTTTGCAAACCACTTTTGACATGTTTGATTGGTCATGGCACCTTCTCCATACACTGTACAAATCTTTTTTTTTTTTGCATTTCAGTTGCATTTTTACATTTCATTAAATAATAAAGCATAATATGCCAAAAATTTTGCATATTTTCTTTCATCTTCAATATTAAAATGGGTACTCAAAAATTCACCAATTTTGATAATTTTTTAATGCATGCTGCTATGACAGCTGTCACAATACAATCTAACAAAATTGTTTTGAATGAAGTTAAAGACAACTGAGCACTACTAGAGCCACCTTACAGAAAAAAACAAATGAACTTTTTGGCCAACCCAATACTATTTTTTGTTGGAACCCTGACTGATGCTATGCCCACACAGGAGTCTGCAAGGAAGTACATCCTGAAGATTAAGCTGCTAGATTGAGAGCCTATCACACCCTTCTTAAACAATTTGGATACCCTTGTCAGCATTTCTTCCCTCTTACCCCGAAACTAAATAACTTTGTGAAATAGGCAGGACTATTCAGCTTTTCAACTTTTTCCTTGTCATTTGCCTTCACCCATCCTATTCCTCCCCTACTTCTCAACACACACACACACACACACACACACACACACACCCCTCTATTTTCTGTCTAGATAAAGTCATAAAGTAAATCACACTTCTGTATGATTTGGTTAAATTACTTTATCATGTTTGAATATTTTAAGAGGAAAACAGTAAGGAAAATGATTCTAACAAAGAACCTAGATGGGGGAAATATATTTGGGATCATGACCTCCTCCCAATCAAACCATATCAGCCTATTAGACCTTAGGCCAGGGCAGCTTCTAAGGAAAGAAGGCATTCCTACTGTAGCCTTGTCTCTGAGTAAAATAAGGGTTTGGAAATATTTCTGTCATTAATTGTAGTTAACCACTAGAGATTTGCTTTGGAAGACAGTTTGTGGCCAGATGTGCACTAAAGTCACTTAGCCAATCTTTCATCAAACAATTGGAGTTTCTTTTAGATTTTTGTTTTCTTCTCCCCACTTCAAAATTTCTCTTAGTATTCCTCTCCTACACAAATACATAGAATGACTTATAGCTGTACTCAACCTTGATGAAGAAAGGAAGTTCACTCTGCCAAAGTAGTCTTCTGAAAAACTAGAGCATTGAGACTGTAAAGGGAATAATGCTCAGAATGAAACAACATTTAGTTTCATTCTCTTGTGGCTAAACCCCAAGAGTTGAAAAAAGGTCTGGGGGATTAGAAAAAGTCTTAAATTAATAGGCTGTCAGTTGTCAAGTTTTCCACCCACATAGCTGCTCAATATTCCTGTGGGAAAATCAGTGGTACAGTCTAGAAAGAGAAAATCATGTATTTCTTTTTTATATCCATTTATTGTTGTCAACAAGTCACCAAGAAATACTAATGTTTTCTTCATGAGATCTGCAGCAAATAAATGCCTAAGAAAGATTAATTTAGGATAATGATTTCAGAGGGGTGAGGGGTGAAAAGTAGTAAGCTTAAGCATGGACAAAACCATGAGGGCATCTTGAAGTAGTATTTCTCATTAACAATCAAGTAAAACCAAGCGCATTGCAACAAATTGTATACAAATCAAATACTGGTACAGCACTGTACGGGAGACTATTTAAATTAATCCACCAGAAGTTATTGAACTGTTAGAATTCAATTTTAGTGACTATATTATAATATCCAGTTCTGTAAAATAAAGGTATTTGTTCATGTCCCAGCTGACAACCCAAACTACTCTAGTACTTTCCAATACTTCTTTGAAACTGTGAAAATGATGGATTCCATTGAATGAGAAATACTGTATGGCAAAAGATTCATAATTCCTTGTCTGTTTAATAGTTAACATATTTAACAGGATAATATATTATTATGTATAAAGTATAGCACCAATAGTTGAATTCCTGTGAAATGTTAACTATTATAACTCGAATTTGACATATGTTTCAAAATGTTTGGGATATCATTCATTGATTTTTAAAAAGATGGTACTTCCTGGTAAGCAGCAGCTCAGAGTAGAAAGAGCACTGGACCTGGAGTCAGATGCAATGCAGGTTGTTTTCACTAAATGCTCTCTAATATCCTTTCCAGATTTAATGTTATTATAGTTTACTACTGAATCTTGAGAATTTATCTGAGGTGATTTTTAAATGGTTTTCAAGTTGTTATCTTCAAGTGTCTTATTTTTTTTAAGGTTAGTTTTAAAAATCGAATTTGGTAAGAAAAGGGGCTGAGAGGAGACAGTTTCATTTTTGGGGGGGGTATTTTCTGCATATCTGCTGTTGTATATCATTTATTACTTGTTAATAGTGGTCAGCCCCCCTCTACTCTGTTGTTAACAGTTGGCAGGAGTTGAAAGGTATCTCAGAAGGAGATTCCGAAGAGCAGCAGCCTTTTTGCCACAAAGGCAAGAGAAAAACACTATGCGAGCAACTAGATTGGCGTGATGTGTTTACATAACTGGCTCAAATTCCCAAGATTAAATAGTTTAGAATTTCTTAAGAGAGTTCACTAAAGCAAATACTGCTTTTGTTCTCAGATTTCCTTCTCCCCAACCCAATTAGTGTTTACATCTCCGCATCAATGTCTGACCAATAGAATCACAAGCCTAAAATGTCCAAAATTGATCTCAACATCTTCCTATCCAATCCTGTTTCTCTCCTCTATTCCCAGTCTTGATCAACAACATCACCATCCCACTGGCTCTAGCCAACCTCAAAACCTTGGAGTCATTCTTGACTCCTTCTCCCTCATTGCCCATTCTCCAGTCTTATCCCTCTCCAATCCACCCTTCACATTGTGGCTGCCAAAGTGCTCTTTCTAAAATGCAAATATGATCACAGAGCTTCCCTGCTTAGAATGCTTTAATGACTCCTTTTCACCTACTGGATAAAATTCAAAGTCCTCTTTTGGTACCTGCATAACTTTCTAGCCCAATCCCCTGCCACTTACTGCTATTTCCCTGAGCCCTTTACACTCCAATAACGTGAACTGCTCAGAGTTAACCAAACACACCATGGTCTTTTGTGATTGTGGCTTTGCATGTGAAATTTCCCCTGCTACTTTCTCAGCTCAGGTTAGTAACTTTTTTTTTCATGTTCCAATAGCATTTCCACATACTAGTTTTATAACTCTTGTCACATTATATCATAGTTACTTTTTCACTTGTTTGTCTTTACTACCAGACTGCCAGCTTTCTTTTTGGGAAGAAGGTAAACATTATAGAGGATATTCAGACTTTGAATGGTTCTAGACGGCATTTAAGCTTGCTTTGGACCCTGAGACACTATGCTATTCTCTAATGTTCGCTTCTTCTCCTTGTCCCATCCCTCCCCCTGGTGGAGGTGTTAAGAAGCAGTGGAATGGTCACACGACCAAAGATAAGACAAAAGATCTCGGCTAATCCACAACCCAGATAAATATCTGCTTAATATCATTTTTAAGCAAATGAAGAGGTGGTTAATGGGCCTTGAATTTAGGGTGGGCTGGGAGGAGCTTTCTGTCTTATCATTTATCAGATGGCAGACTCTGATTTCAATCCTTAGAGCTGTAGCTGGGGGGTCAATACACCCATTCCGCATGGTCTCAAAGAACATCACACTACTGTCAAACAAATAGCCCAAGAATAAATAGCTGGTAGAGATCTTCTTCCTTATTCTGTCCTCTGTCTACAGCTAAGACAACCATGTTTGCAGGAATGTTTGCCTTTGGATGATTATACCCTAGAGCAATGAATCAAATACCCATCACAGCCACATAGTTGGTGTTCTCCCCAATTGCAGTGGGCCCTATCTCCTCAAAAAAAGACTTCATCTCTAAACAATATCTAGTTAGCACCGCTTTCTGACCCAGTTGAAGATACCCTAGTCTTTGAAAAAGTATTTAGTTGCCCGCACAAGGCAGCCAGTTTTTCAAGCATCCCTGGATATAGAGTTCCCTAGGTATGGTGGTCCTAGATGTATTCTGGGCTGGTCTGATTGGTGATTCCCACGGAAGGACCTTGCCAGGCAGGTGAAAAAGAAAAGATTAGATATCAGCCTGGTTGGGGGAATCTCACCTGTAAAAACAACAAAGTTTTAGAAAACACAATTAATTTAAAATCATCATAGAAATTCTCCTTCATGGCTACTGTAAATTTTATCATATACTATATTTGCACTACAGTGAGACTTCTAGCAGCAAGAATGTGTTTTACTTTTAAGTGGGGGAAAGGAAATTAATATAATCTATTTGTCATCAGGAGAGACCACCTTTAAAAATCAAATAGCTCCCACAATGTCATTTTATATATATGTCAAAGGCAGGAAAAGAGGCTCTGCTCTTAGGTGTCCATCTGGCTGTATCCTGATTGAAGGAAAAGAATTCAGGTGCTACCAGGGGTAACATAAAATAAAACACAAACAGAACTAGTGGGTGTGGTCCTCTGAAATTCTTAAGTTTCTATGTTCAGAGTAAAAATTACCCTACCCACAAAACGATCATTGATGACATCATTTATGATGCCTTTGCCCTTCAGTTGGCACTGCACAGGCACCGCTTGGTTCTTCACCACGTCTGTAAAGTGCATTGCCACCAGCGGGGAGGTGTAGTTAACCTGTAGGTGGAAGAACAACGAATTCTAAGTGTGAGAAGGGGTGGCTGTGTGGGAGGACAATAGGATGAAACTGATCACATATTTAGCGCATGATAGGATAACCTCCAAAAGAGAACAGAGTAAATCCCATGATTCCAAGTCACAAATGGCTAAAGCAAGTGGTGTGCTCTCTCTGCCCTGGGACAGTGGGGAAACACATTTCTCTCATAAGTCACTGTCAGATGTCTGATTGTCCTCTGAGGAAAACCAATTCTGACTCAGTATGATATGATTTCCTGGATATCAGACCATGAATCAAATCAGAACTAGTGTCTGTCAAGTCTTTGCTAGAGATGAAGCTTTCACTACCCCAAGGAGAAACAGGGAAGTGGGATTATTTGGGCAAAATTTAGTGCAATGGCAGTGATCTGTCTATTCCTGGCTCTGTCACAATGCTATGTGACATTGGGCAAGTCACTTCTTTCTGAACTCTAGTTTCTCCATCTGTAAACTGAAGGAATTAGACAACACAATATCTGAGATTCCTTTAGATATGGTGGAAAGAAGTGATTGTGATAGGAATTGGTAGAGTGGGCTACTGGTTTTGGCCAGCAGCTGTTCACTCCACTGTTAATAACTGCTGCTCCCTGATTCATATGGATCCCAGCCAGCATTTCCTTTGCCTCTAAATCCCTTTCTGACAGCAAAGACTGAAGGGGGTACAGGCTTACGTGAGTCAGTTTGCCGTAGTAAGGGTAGTAGCGGAGGTCAAAAGAAGCAGACTCTGGGTAGTAATTGATGGATCGGATGTCGTTTTCATCACCTCTCTGTAAGTAAAAGTAGGCATATATGGGGTGCTGGGTCACTCAGTTGGTTGGATCCTGAGCTAAAAGGATCTGTACCCCAGGTGAAGTCACTGTGTGACCCACAACCACCTGTCCCAAGAAGACCATGAAAGCAGAATGGGGCAGAGCTCAACTCAGGCCTATCACCAGAGGAGCATTTCCAGTGAGACACTGTGCTTTGGCTTTTCAGTTCAAAAAATACTGGCTAGAACACCTGGACTGAGGAGGCTGAAGGTGCTCAGTATGGCTCTGTGCTGGCTCCTAGGGAACCCAGACAGAAGTGCTCCAAAGGGCTTGTAGTACCTGGTACTGCTTTGGCAAGAAGACCTACTGTGCCAGCCCCTATCCAAAGAATCAGACTGGGCCTGGCACTCAGTGTTGGACTTTGGAGCTGAGACAGGTATAAGTTGGAACATGTTTAGTAAATCCCACCCACAACAACTTACCCACTCTGGATTCAGTTCTGTTGGAAGACAGATCAGATGCACAGGGACACAGCTTATAATTGGCTCACCTGAACTCATGTCTCTGACCACATTCTCTGTAGTGCTTAATAACAATAGGTGGAGTCAGGAAGATGAACAAGTGGGGCCCGGTACTGGAAATGATTAAATAAACAAGTCTACCCTCATCATAACATGCTGGGTAGGGGATTGCCCATTCTACCTATGCATTTGTTTTGGCCTAAAAAGCAGAGGTCTGGGGGCTAATAAGGAGCAAATTGTGTATCACTACCAGGAAATCACTTACTAGGGTCATATGATGACTTCTGTATATCATTCTTAGTATAAATGACTCTCCTTAATTTATTCTAGTAATTACCTCATCCTGCTTGATTTCCACAAGTGGGTGTGGGTTTGACCAGTATTTATTATTACAGAATGCATAAAGACCCTTAATGTTTCTTTTTTTAAATAAAAGGACAGTTTTCAGCAAGGTTTGATTTAGGTTGAAAATGAACGGCTTCTACTAGGGAACTATAAGCAGGACTCAATCCAATTAATATACCAGTTTTAGACCGAGTTGGTCTTTACGATTCATTTATATATTCTTCTAAAAGGCAATGAAATTCATTTTTCATGAATGGTATATGAAATCAATTCTACTAGTTTATGGTCACACCTCACATGTGTGTATATTTATTTATACATACTCACATACAAGTGAGAAAAATGAATGTCCTTCTACCTTGTTCACCTGGCAAAGATGACCTGACCTTTCAAAGGTCATCTTCAATATCACCAACCCCTCCCCACCCACTGTCTGGAACCAACCTTTCCCTGGTCAATGCCTCCACTGCACCTTCCATAGCACCTGTAATACTTGACTGTCCTAATTTCAGAGAATGGTATATTTACCTTGACACTCCCAACACCTAGCAAAATACCTACCTGATGTATAATAAGTGATCAGTAAATGCTGCCTTTGCTGCTTTCTGATCTGCCACCATAAAGACTGGAATTTTGAGCTGTATCTCTACTACTGAGATGGCATTACCTGGCTTCATACCTTTGCAAGACAATTGTCCAGGGCTAGGGATGCAGTTAATGTTGTCAAACAGGAGGGAACTACTGCCAATTTAAGAAGCAAACCTTAGATCTAGGGCTTTTTCCTACAAAGGAGCTAATTGGGGCAGATGAGATAGGAGTTAATGGTCCCTTGAAGGACAGTTAATTAGCATATTAATGGAGTTCTGTTTATACTCCCTTGTAGTCATTTGTTATTGCAACACGGGTGCCACTGGTCCTTGCTGCAAAAAGTGAAATTTAGTTTTAAAAGCAGGGACTAATGACTGTAATGAAAGCTGTTTGTTTAGTTCAAAGAAACAAGTAATTAGAGCTCAGAGCAAAAGTGTAAGCAGAATCCCAATTAATGACTTGGTGTATTGTTGTTCCCTGCTGTGGCCCTTTGCTGAGGTTCATTCAGTCTTTGGCTTTCTTGGGTATAAATCAGTGCATACATACACTACACACACAAACACACAGGAATTGAATGCTTTCTGGAAATAGGGAGGCCCTAAGTTACTAAAGGGAGGTATAGGTATAAAAATATTAACTCTTTCTCTAAGCCATAGCCAACCATCCACAGTAAAACCTTGGAAGGGATGAACCACCTTTTTGCATGAAGTAGATGTGCTAACAATGCTTACTCAAAAAAATACTTTACCTGAACTTTGCATGAAACCTTCACAGGATCTCCAAGCTCAGGACGAAAGCCTACAATCTATCAAAAGAAAACCAGTGTTTTTTTTAAAAAAAATCAAACAGATTTGACAGTAAAAAATGGACTTTTATAAATCCTATTCTGCCTTCTCAGAAATGTTAAAAAAAGCAAAAAAAAAAAAAAGCAAAATATCTTCAGAGCTGTGCAATTCAGCTTACTCCTTGTATTTATGTCTGATATTTTTACAGTGGTAATTGTAGTAAGATAACACTGAAGATGTAAACAACTTTCTGGTTTCAAGAGGGGTGTGCCCGGTAAGGCTCTGCCAAACATAAGGTGTGGCAGCAGAGAAAGAAAATGCATTTCTTGTGATATGAGCATTGTCCCTCACCCCATCCCCATGTCATCCTCTGTTCCAAACAGCTCAGGATCTCATTCCCAACAGACGGCATCAAAAGGGGCAGGTTTAGGGGTGTGGGAGAAGAATGGAAATAGGGAGTGTTCAAGGAGAAAAAAAGAATTATTGCTTGATAGTTTGTCTGATTGTTTATATTACTGGGTGCTGTCAATAAAAATGACCAAACTGGTAGTATGTGAAGACAGAGCCCCGGAGAAATGGAGTGTCCAGAACCCTCCTATCCTACTCATCCACTTATCATCACCAGAGTGTCAAGGGTCAATATACCCGGTTCATCTTTAGAAGAATGCAGGGTTGTCCAGTAGAGTAGCCAAAAGTAGGATCCTCCAAGCCAGAGCAATTCTTCAGGAAGGAGCGCTTAAATTGGCAGGCCTTCTTGTCCTCATCTTCATTTGCATCTTGGATGAAGTACTGCCCCGGGGGACAATCTACATTCATTTCCTCTTGAAGACTGTCATTATAACCTAAAGTGTGTATAGGTAGCAAAGGGGCATGTTAGATAGGAGCTATAGGGGAAGGCCATGTTTTCAGTAGTCTTCCTCCCTAGTTTTTTTCCTCCAGCTTGTTTGTGCTCTTCAGAAACCCCCCTAAATCTGCCCTAGGCTCTGAGACAAGGGATTATGTGTCCAAGGCCCTTCATTAACAATATGTCTTAGGGAAGCCTTCCAGGAGTCCCCTCAGCTCACTTTGATTGCCTGCCCCTTGCTTCTCATTCCCTCAGAACTTTTTGATATCCATCTCTGGGTCACTTTATAACTTCTACTTTTCATCATTTCTTTTCAGATATGGTAAATTGTAAATGTAGAGCTCTGCCTCTTTTACTTCTAGGAGAGGAATAGGCACATAGTAAGCAAATTTTGGAAGATGGACTAGGTCATGTCAAGGCACGGCATATTATGAGGCAGCAAAGCTCCTGGGTCAAAGCTCTTTAAGTTCAGCCTAGGAGACATATTCCTTTGGGGTCAATGAGAGGCACTGATGCAGGAGAATGAGAAGTGTGTGTTGTGGAGCCCATGAAGGGGAAGGAAGAAGAGCAGGAGGAGGAAATAAACTAGCTCTTCATTCTTTACAGAGGGAAGTTAGCACTGCAAAATAGAAACTTAGGTTGAAAGCAGAAACCAAAGACAATCAGTGTCTTCACTGAGAGGGTGAGAGGGTGAGATCTTGTCTACTGAAACCTGAAGCACTTCTAGTTAAGTGTCCCTTTACATTGAATGGAATGCAATATGTGTCCAAGGTATATTTACTAGGGAGAGAGCTAAAAGGGTCTATGTGTGAACTGACTCTTTGGATTACTAGATGCCATAGATCTAGGCTTTGGAAGTTACTACTAATTCAATTATTTCTAATTTGGTTCTAAATGATAGTGTCAGATAGTCCTGTTAGATCTAGCCCCTTTGCATTCATGTTCCAAGAAGCTCAGTTTTTCAGAAGAGATTGTGTACCTCCTCATCTAGACAGGTTGTGACCTGGGTTTGATGTTATTAGGAAGCAACTGGGAATTTTAAATCTATTCCAGTTATGGCTAAGCCTTTATTATTCCTCAGACAAAGCTACATTCAATTCAAGGTTTTGTTTTAATCATGTTTTAGAGCAAGAACTATGTTCAAATAATAACTTTCTAAATAGATTCTCTAATCACATGCTCATTGTTTCTCTTGAGACAGTTCCATAAAAAATAATGTGACACAGGCATGACCCTTATTGCAAAATCCCAGGCCTCATGGGAATGAAAGTGATACTCTGGGATTTCTATTTCAGAGATGTATTCATTTAAAATAGGGCATATTATCTATGCTTAGGAACAAAAAACGCAATGCCTTTCCTCATGTTCCCCACCTCTGTTATCAGGTCAGAATTGGTATTTCTCCATCTACTAATTTCTCAGAGGAATTTCTTCAGCAGAGATTCCAGCAGTATATTTGTAATAGCTCACAAGCATTTTGAAAGTAAAAAAGATATTGTTCTGGCTATGATGTCCAAAATGGAACTACATGGACTCAGAATGAACCCAGATCCCCTCATTTTATAGGTGAGGCATCTGAAGTTTAGACTTACCCCCAAATAACACTGAGCATTACTTATACAAAGTTGAGTTTCTAATTTTGGTCATATGTTAGTAGCAAAGAATTATGAAAAGCAGCACTTCTCAAGCTTTAAATGTTATACAAATCACCTGTGGATCTTGTTAAAGTGCAGATCCTGATTGAACATGTCTTGGGTGGGGCCTGAGAGTCTGCCCTTCTAACAAACTCCCAGGTGGTGCTGATACAACTGGTCCCTGGATCATGCTTTGAGTAGCAAAGGTGTCAAGAACATGGACATGGGTTTAAACATTGATTCTACTGCTGGGAGACTTTGATCATGTTAATTCCCCTTTCTGAGCCTCAATGTCCCCATTTTACAAATGGGGACAATAAACTCTGCAATGCAGTGTTAAAATTAAATGGAAAAATGTGTGCATTTTAATAACACTTCCTATCATGTAAGAGACTGTTTTCCTCTTAATTCAGTGTACATTCTACTGGCCACTTCCACTTCCCTTGCCTCACTTTGGCGAGGCCAGGCCAACCAAATTAGTTTAACTGCCTTTTTTCCCCCACAAATAATAGGTCAGTAAGGTAACCTCATTGGAGCTTCTTTTTTTGTTTTTTTTTTTGTTTTTTTTTTACTTTATACAACCCAATTAAAAAATGGGCAAAGGACCTGAATAGACACTTCTCCAAACAGGGCATACAGATGGCCAATAGACATACAAAAAGAAGCTCAACGTCACTAATCATCAGAGAAATGCAAATTAAAACCACAATAAGATACCATCTCACACCTGTAAGAATGACTATCATCAATAAATCCACATCCAACAAGTCCTGGAGAGGATGTGGGGAGAGGGGAACCCTTTTGCACTGTTGGTAGGAATGCAGATTGGTACAGCCACTGTGGAAAGCAGTATGAAGATACCTCAAAAAAATAAAAATGGATCTGCCTTTTGACCCATTGATTCTGCCTCTGGGAATATATCCACAGGAAACCAAAACACTAATTCAAAAGAACATACGTACTCCTATTTTCACTGCAGTGTTATTTACAATCACCAAGACATGGAAGTAACCCAAGTGTCCATCAGTAGATGAATGGATAAAACAACTATGGGACATTTACACAATGGAATTCTACTCAGTCATAAAAAAGAAGAAAATTTTACCCTTTGTGACAGTATGAGTGTACCTGTAGAACATTATGCTAAGTGAAATAAGTCAGTCAGAGAAAAACAAATACCATATGATTTCACTCGTATATGGAGTCTAATGAACAAACTGAACTAACAAGCAAAATAGAGACAGACTCACAGATGGACAGCAGGATGACAGCTAGTATGGTGGGGGCAGGTTAGGGGGTGGAGGGATTGAGCAAAGAGGAAAAAGGACATGGACATGGACAGGTGTGGTGATTCTGGGGAAGGGGAAAGGGGTATAAGGGGACTAAAAGGTAATCACCGGAGCTCCTCTTTGATAGCTGGATAAATACAGAGGCTGTGTGTTCTGTGTTTAACCCTAGCCAAGCTGCTACCTCAGATTTCATCATGTGGAAGGGCTTCTCAAAAAGCCATTCATTAGTTCCTAAAACTGAATATGATGATGTTATAGAAATAGGCATCTTGAACACTTCTGATAAAAATGTAGGAGTGACTGCCACCCAGAGATGCTTCCTCTAACTCCCTTCTGGAATGCCGTTAAATAAAGACCCTTGCTCTCTTACTTCAAGATGGCTCATTTCCAAGAAATGTATTCTTACCTTGAGAAGGCATAGGAGACAGGGATCTTCCAGTTCTGGAGAACACTCTTCTTTTCTCACCACTACTTCCTGCCCCTGCCCCTGAATTATTATTTTTTTATAATTGATTATATTGAGCTATCTGGATGTGCCCAGGACATAACTAGGTGCTGTAGGGTGTTCAAGAAGAGAAGGCAAGTTCTCTGCTCCAATGGACTTCTCATATTGCTGAAGAGTTAGTTGATATGCTTTCAAGGCAATGTGCAACCATAAACTAGAACAGTTTTGATCATATCTATGGGTTCTAAGGGGTATGCAAGGTAGGCAAAGACCAGAATGGGCTGGAGTTAGTAAGAGTCTATCAGGTGAATTCTGAATACCCACCCATAATCTTTCCAAAGAGATTTGCACTATTCAGAGGAACTTACTTACCCTGGAGAAAGCCATTTAGGCTAATCACATAATGCTGCCAAGTGTCAGGTTCAGAAACGTTGAAGTTGAAGTTAAGGCTATGGGCGAAGGGTCTGATCATAACTCCTGGCAATGGAAAAAGGCTTTGGATATATTAACCCATTCTTGGGATAATATTTTAGTATTGATTCCCATGAAACCATTTCCCCCCAGGCAATGAAAATGAAAAGGACCGTAATTTGCCAAGTACCATTTTACTTTTACTCTTAATAATTGAATCTCTAAGTCATTACCGGGAAGAGCCAAAGTTAATTGAGGCTGAACATGCTGTGCAAGCAGATTTCTGTCCAGCAAGTTCTGATAACCCAGGGCATTTGAACACTCACCAGGAGGCTTCACCCTCTCAGTGAAGGTCGGCATGTAAGGACTGATGTTCAGAAATAGCGTGTACATGCAGAGAGTGATCACAGCAGCCAGGGAGGCATAGAAGAAGAAGTAAATGACTAAGATCAGGCCTGCAGAACAATCAGAGATAAAAGTGGTCAGTGCTTGCCAACAAGCTCTGCCTCCTTACTTGAACTTGTGAACCGGAACCAATCCAAACAAAGTAGATGGCATTTTTTAAATAATCCCTCAGATTCAGTATATTTGTCCTTGTTCATTCAGATTTCACCAATTTGGAATTGGTGAGAATTGTGTCAGAGGGCTGATTGCAGTTTACCTTTATAGCATCTCTGACGGAAGGGCTCACAGAACAGAATAATGACCATGAACAAGATTACAGAGGAGTGGAGTTTAAAGTACTGCAGAGGGAAAATTGCTTGGGGGTCCTCTGGACAACAGTTGATGTCCTAAGTACAAATCATTCTTCACTATTCATTAAAGCAGGTGTCCTGAAGAGTCCTAGGAGCTTGGTTCCAGTGATTATATGTATTTGCAAGGGATGGAAACAGCATTTCTTGTCATATAGCCTATAATTCAAGCTTTTAATTAATTTCCATGGGACTTGCCTCTAATCAAGGCAAAGTGAGGTTTCACCCTACTTATTTCAAATCTTATTCATCTTTAGCAAAAGTTTAAGTGGCTCTGCTTAAACACACACACACACACACACACACCCCACTAACACAGTATAGAAAAGGAAGGAGTAGAAAACTCCTTAATTACTGACACTTGGTACCCATGAGCTCTACCTGTGAGCTTGGGCAAATTACAGAACCTCTCTGCACCCCAGATTCCTAGCAGGTGAAATGGGAATAAGTTTAGCACTTGCCTCACATCCTTCTCTACATCTGTAACAGTACAGTAGTCCCCATTAATCCATGGTTTTACTTTCTGTGGTTTTAGTTACCAATGGCCAATACTGTGGTCCAAAAATATTATATGAAAAATACCCAGAATAAACAATTCATAGGTTTTAAATTGTGCACCATTCTGACTAATGTGATGAAATCTCGCCCTTTCCTGATCTATCCTGCCTAGGATGTGAACCATCCCTTGTCCAGGGTATCCAGGCTGTATATGCTCCCCACTCATTAGTCACTTAGTAGCCATCTTGGTTATCAGAATGACTATCTGGATATCACAGTGCTTGTGTTCAAGCAACCTTTATTTTACTTAATAATGCCACATTCACATAAATTTTATTATAGCATATCATTATAATTGTTCCATTTTATTATTAGTTATGATTGTTAATCTCTTACTGTACTTAATTTATAAATTAAACTTTGTCATATGTTTGTATATATAAGAAAAAATATAGTATATATAGGGTTCAAGCACTCACTAGAGGGTCTTGGAATGTATCCTGGATGGGTAAGGGAGGAATACTGTATCAGGAATTCAGTCTTCCCTTATATCTTATCCTGACCTTACTACTTCCTAACTGTTTAATCTTAGACATGCTGTTGACCTCTCTGGACCTCAGTTTCCTCATCTATAAAATGAGGACAATAATAGTACTTGAATAATGCATATAAATAGCATACCACAGAGCCTGGCAGATACCAAATACTCTATAAATGACAGTCTTCATCATTGTTATTATTAATATTATTATTGCTATAGGACCAGAAGCATAATTGTGTGAATTCCTCCTCTGTGGGCTATATTAGATTTGCCCAGGATTAGGCAGTACAGAGTGAGGTAACTGAGAGTGAGATTGTTGCTGAGAAGCTCTTTTCAAGTCTTCCTTGAGGCTCTCTCAGCTCCACTCACAACACTGACATGATGTTGCAGCTACACGTTTGAACTGAATCATGAACCAGAAACTGGAACAAAGCAGACAACTTTGCTATACCCAAAGCCAAATCCAAGTACTAGTTTTTAAATTGAATCATGAACTAAATAGAATTAACCAAAAAATAACTGGAGGAGAGGAAAAAATCCTTAGTAATCCAACTGGAAATATAACATGGACAACAGGGTGGAGAGTGCCTGTGAAAGCAGGGTGGTGGGTGGGTGGGGCAAGGGAGAGCAATGGGGGAAAATTGAGATAACTGTAATAGAACAATTAAAAAGATAAACTAAAGCATAACTGGATTATGAACACATTGGTTGAGCTGGAGTCCCTGGAGAAGAAACAGCAGCACCTATGTGGCTGTGATACTGCCCACTGGCTGTCCTAATGGGGTGTGCCCTGTGCCGTCTTCTCCATTCCTTTACCCTCATCTGCATCCTAGGAATGGATTAACAGCTGAAGCCAAGATGGAGGACCAGAAGATTCAGTTTCATGGATGAAAGGAAAACAGTAGAATACAAGTAAACTCCTTCGGAAACAACTTTCTGTTTGTGTGACCAGGAAGCTGTAAATGGGAGAATGGCACTAGCAATGAGTCCCCTCAGCCTTACCCAGGTGTCTGTGATAGGCTAATTAACTCAGCCAAGCACCCTCAGGCAAAACCAAGCACGGTACCCATCTGAACCATTGACCCCCACCAACCCTTTCTGCTCTGGATGTCCAAGTTTTACTTGGCTACTCTTGTAGGTAATCTAAAGTTCTCTTCTGAATGCCTCACCCAAGCATAGGTAGACCTGGATATCTTGGAAAGACTAGGTACCTATGATTAAAACTCTTCACTCCTCACACCAAAATACCCCCATCAGTTCTGAGGCCCTACCTATCAGGGCTCATTGCTACAGTTCATGAAGACGGTGTGGCAAGAGAATAAACTCCAGTGTTCATCCAACCTGGGTTTGACTTCCAGTACTGCCACTTATTAACTATATGACTTTAGACAAATTACTTATCCTTTCTAAGCCTCAGTTTCTGCATCTGTAAAATTGGGATGATAATATTACTACCTCACATGGTCCTTGTCAGGACCCAATAAAATAACATGTAATCTCTAAGAATAGAGGTTGCCCAACTACCAAAGGAAAAGCTCAGAATATAATAATAGGTGGGTGAATATGTTGGTCATGTTGCTGTCCATGCTCCAGTGGGCACCTAGTTCTCAAGCAAGAGGGCAGCAAGGCATATGCTTGGTGGCCTAGATTTTAGGATCATAATTTTCCCTTTGCTCAGGGGTAGCTGAACAGAAGAAGCCAGAGTTCCTGGACTGACCTTAGACCTGCAACTCAGAGGCCTGGATATGGCCTACTATGAAGTGTTCCCACTGCCGTATCTTCCCTGGGGAACTTGAAACTTCCTCCCTCATCCCTACTTACTAGCCTGTCACTTGTTCTCCATGGGAGCAATTTGGATCAGCTCATCTAATGAAGTTCCAATGGATGGCTATTTGTGGGTTAATGTAAAACACCCTCTCCCAGAATCACACTTGCCTTTCACAAGGCCTGTTTTTCCAGTCCACTTTAGGCAAGGGAGAAACAGCTGTGCCCCCTTTGGAGCCCCAGTGAATGTCCAGAATTTGTCTGCAGCTTCCAGAATGTCAGAATGTTCCCTGAATGATACATTTGTTCCAGTTGAGCGCTTGAGGGGTGGGCAGGAGTGGGGCTGAGAACTGAGGAGGGGTGAAGGAAGCAGGACTGGCTGTTTCACCCTGACTGAGCTGAATTAGAAACATGCATGATACGAGAGAGAATTCTTAGCCAAAGGAGCCTTTAGAAGACATGACCATCAGCTTCAGCAACCTAGACCCTTGGCCCTAGGGAACTCTTATTTCATCCATGGCATCCTCTATTTTGTTTTCTTCTCCAAAGCAGAAGCTGCTCTTTTTCCAGGTTGCACAGAGAGTGTATCAAGTGTGAATTTGACCACAGGCAAAATCTCTTGAGGAGAAGGCTCAACACTAATAGTTCAAGAGGTGAGTAGGACCCTGGGAGAGGAGTGCTGGGGAAATTGTGAAGTGAAAGTAGTGGCAGCATGTGGTACAAAGAGGAAATACTAAGGTATGTGATTTTCCCACTGATCAAGTGATATGGAGGCTCAGCCTTAATCTCTAGAGATGGTCCCTTTAAACTTAATTTCTCTGTGTACACCAGGGGAGTGAAAAGCACCAACAAGTTGGGGTCAGGGGCAGGTCTCCTGATTCTCCTTCTCTGGTATTTCTAGGTGAAAAGATGAGGTTTTATAAATCCTTGGTCAGGTTAGCACGGACTTAGGTCTCATATTTCAAAACTAGAAATAGTTTTCAGAGTACTTTCAACTTTACCATTGTAACACCTTATTGGAGCCTGAGGCTGATCCTGTGAGAGAGGCAAGGCAGGGATTATTTCTGTCATTTGGTGAGTGAGGAAACTGAGGCTCAGCAAGGGTAAATAACGAGCCCAAGGCCACACAGATAGGTGATAGGTCTGGGACTTCAAAAAATTTCTGTGGTTTTCCAACTCATTCTTACTGTCTTTCTGCATTGCAAATGATTTTGAGCCAAGTGGATTTCAGATGTACAATCAAGTTTCTTCACCCACTTAGACTTTGTTCTGATGGGATCTGCCCGTAGTCCAGGCATTTCCCTAGGCATTGATCCTTTTACACGATATCTAAGAGAACTTTGCAGACAAGACCATCCAACATATGGTAAAGGAGTCCTTGATACCAAGCCGAAAGGAAAGGACACCCTACTGGGGGCAGTGGGACAACTGGGACTTACTCCAACTCTGACCTGTTCGGGCCAGAAACATCCTTTTTTCCGGATCCCACAGGTATTCGTTCATGATCTGCAATTTCCGCCACCAGGTGTTGCCTGTTGGCTGACCCTGACCCTCTTCCTCCTCCTTTTTCTCCTCTTTTTCCCCCTCCTCTTCCTCCTCCTCCTCCTCCAAATCGGGTACCAACATCACCCGAGCCTCTTCTTCTGCTTCTTCCTCTTCATCTGCTAAGTAGTTCTGGTTCACTTCATCCTGATCATCCTGGAACAGTGACAAAACACAATTCCCCTTTTGAAAAAATGTCCAGTGGCACATCCCACCAGCCAAATATAAATGGAAAACAACTCAATATTTGGAAATGCTTCAAATTTTCACTTCCCCATAAACATGCCCATTGTTACAAAAGGTGTATTTTCTTTCTCTCTTATTTTGGAAGAAATATCCTTCCTATGACCCATTTTGATCCAATATCCTTTCCATAAAGATATGAGTTTTATTATCAGCTTTAGGCATTTGAGCTCTTTCCCTAGGACTGCTTCTGTCCTACTCTGTCCTGGGGCCTTGGCCTCCTGCTTCACTTTGTCTGGCTTGTCAGGACAGAGCTGAGCTCAGTGCTGGAGGATGGAGTAGTTTCAGACACTTGTGTCTATGATGGTAAATTCTCAGTCCAAACTAGCTTTATCATAACACTTTCAGCTGCTCCACCTTGCCACCCCAAGTTCTGGTTAAAAAATAGCCCTGGGTAGATATCAGGTGGAGAGGCCAACTGCTGGACCCCTTCTCAAAACTTAGACTGCCTTCCCAACAGAAACAAGTGATGGGGGGCTATTTGCTGCTTCTTTGACTGTTCTCTGATCTGGAACTTCTTTCTGACTTAACCTATTTGAACAGACCACCTGAGGGCTGGAATCCCAACTCATACTTCCTTAGTCTCCACCACCCCAAACACCCTAAGCAAAAATCTGGGCACATAGTAAGTGTTCAGCACATATTGATTGATTGATTGATTGATTGATTGCAGCCATTACTTGAGGTCTGAAACTGTAATCTTCTCTGAGTGATTCTAAGAAAATTAAAACAAGCAAACAAAACAAAACAAAAAACCCAGACTTCACCAAATGGTATTTAAAATGCCTCCCAGTCATAGGCCAGAGAGTTGGATTTTTGCTCTTTGTGGGTCTGCCAAGGCTCACTGCAGCAGCAGAAAATGAGGTCGCCCTCCCTTGTCTCTGCTGTCCAAAGCTGAAGAGTGGCAGAGCCTGTGCACCTGTTGGGGTTGGATGTGTCAAATGATAGAGGCCAGGGGCTCCTTGTTGCCCCCTCCATGCCTGATTCCTCAAAGGCCATTTAGAGGACACTTGACTAAAAATTCTGCCATTAGTGAGGAGGGGCCTCAGAAAACTGGATTGTTCAGAATCAGTAAAAGTGATATGGAATGATAAGGCTATACTCTCAGCATTCAGTCTGCCCAGCACTACCTAGCTCTTGATTATAAGCACTGTTGAATTACTCTCTAATTTGTTCAAATGGACAGCTTTATATCACACACCATATCAGAACTGACAGTGATTTTGGAGATTCACTTGCCCATCTGAGGCTCAGAGAGGGAACAGAACAAAGCCACACAGCAAGTTCATAATAGAATTGTCAGTCTCAGAACTTTTGTCTCTCGATACCCTGGACAATGATGTTTCTACTCTGTCACATTGAGCACAGGTGCCTAAAGGTGATTTAGCAGATTTATGGAGAACAACAATGTGTTACATTCTGTGTTCCCCAAAATAATGTATATGCTTATAAATGAGGATTTCTGACTCTGACATGGATTCATAGTGTAAGGTTTAGGAAAATAAACTCTATTACTCAATGTTAAATTGATTAATAAATGTTCTTAAATCTCACTTGGGTGTGAACATATGTACACATTTGACATCCCAAAGTACATTCTGAGCACCCAGGGAGCAGGGTCTATGTTTTCTTACTCCTTGATATCCTGCCACAGTGTGCAGCCCACAGCTAGGTAATGGGTGGGTACTGAACAATTGTTGGTGATAACTGCTTGACTCTGGAGAAATGTTCTCACAGAACTCATCGCCTTCACCTCAGCAGTGATGTGAAACTGCAGCGAGTACTCATCATGGCCCTAGAGAATCTACTGCAACTGAGAATCTCAGAGAATTTGAAGTGTAACATTTCATCATGGAAGGATTTACATTCCCTTTATGTTTCCTGAACAACTTCCTTTTCTCGCCTCGTTGCCTATATGCCTGCCCTCCACTTTTGCTCCACAGAGGAGGCAACTGGCTGTGGCTTCAGCCTGATCTTATCTGTAGATATGAGCTTTCATGATAATCCTATTAAGGATGGCTTGTCATTAAAGCTTTACCCTTGTGGGAAGAATTAACCTTCTAAGAGCTGATTTCCCCATGGCTGTCATGATGCCTCAGTAATCAAAAACTTCAAATATCTTTTTCCTCTCCCCTGCTTGCAGGTATAGGAGAACCTCACAATGTACAGGAGAGGTGCTTTCATGCAACTATTTAATAGAATCCAGTAGGGGATTCTTTGGTAATTAAAGGGTCTATTCTCATCAGTTTCCCAAAGTGGCACTTCCCTCAAGTGATAGTGTGAGTGTGTTGGGATATAGTAGTTGGTATGTGCTGGAGGCATCATGTTACCCTAAAAGGGAAGAGTCTGAAGGATGGCGGGTAGCTCCATTTTGGGCACTCTAAATATATAAACATATAAACAAATATATAAACAAACAGTATAACCCAAAGGACAAATTTTTGTCCTGCATTAAGTAATACCCTGTAAACATTTGAACAATTGGTTAATTTTAAAAGAGAAATTAGTACACAATTATTCACTGCATCAAAGCATTTCTTTTTAAATTTGATTGTGTTCTCTATAAAGAGCAAGGCCCCTTGATGCATTGAAAAATCCAAACCAGAACAAAATAGAAACAGACTCATAGATACAGAGAACAGACTGACAGTTTAAAGTGGAGAGGGGGTTTGGAGGGCTGGGTGAAAGGGATGAGGGGATTAAGAAGTACAGATGGGTCCTTACAAAATAGTCACAGAGATATAAAGTACGGCATAGGGAATATAGTCCATAATATCATATAACTATGTAGGGGGCCAGGTGGGTACTGGAAATATCAGGGAGGACCACTGTGTATAGTACATGATTGTGTAACCACTTTGCTGTACACCTGAAACTAATACAAAATAATATTGAATGTAAACTGTAATTGGAAAATAAAAAATAAAAAAAACCAAGAAGATACAAACCAGTTGACACATCATTGAAGTTATATTCAACATTTTAGAAACATTACATAGAAACGAAATCAAGTAAGGAACAGTTGTATATGCCCTACAGATTGTGACTACTCTAAGAGCTGGAAAGAACTTTGGGATGTCCAAAGAAAGATTCTACAAATTGGGGCTGGAAAGTTAAGGAAAACCCTTTGTAGGTGGATATGAGGTTAGAAGAATCCATGTTTTCCTTTGATGGTTCTTGACAGTCTTCATTTAACTCTCTGATTAAATAAGTGGCCATTCCCAAAGAAAAACTGATTACGCTTGGTTTCTTCCTGGGGCTCAGATCACAATAGTCTTTGGGGGAGATTTCAGAACATACCTCTTTTTTAAAAAAGTACTATGTGTACTTTTTTATATATATTAATGAATTATAGCAAAGTAAATGCAAAGAAATTTTGGGTTCAAAGAAATTTGCAATGCACCCTGGAGATAAATGGCAACATTAAATGTGTGTGTGTGTGTGTGTGTGTGTGTGTGTGTGTGTGTGTGTGTGTTGGTCAGAGCAGGGTGGCAGGCAAGATGGCAATGAGTGGTGGAGCGTCCTAGGGTTGGGGGTTGCATACTGCAAATATAATGGAAAGCCAACAAGATTAGAAGTGAGAAAACTTGTATTCTCACTTTGGCTTGTCTACTAACTTGTAAGTCACTCCTGTGCTCTGAGCCCCAGCAGCTTTCTTTACATGAAGGGGTTCTGGAAATATGATGTCTAGGCAGGCAGTGCCTTTCATTTCTTCTTCCCCTTCTCTTCTCTCTTGGTTGCATTTCCTGCTATCAGAATAAAACCTTTACTCTCAGACTCCCAAAGGTCTTTTTAAATTCTAGGCTCCCAAGAAAATTTCCTGTCATTCTCTGGCATCTTCCCCTTCCCTATCTTTCTTCCATAGGAAGAGAGGCTTCCTCTTTCAACCCAGAAATTTAGACTGAAATGGGGTGCTGGGAGTCACTGTTCACTCTTGAAATTATGGACTCTTAAATTTCCTGTTCCTGTTCATCCCAAGGAGAAACAGCCATAAGCGAAGACCTATACAACCCCCACCCCACCCCACTAAAAAGGGGCAGCAAAGTATGCTGTTCCCTGGGACTCACAAGTCTGTAGCGATAACTGTGAGGAAAGGCCGGAGCCCTTCTGGACCGGAGCTGCCTTCTCATGGCTGTTCAGTGGGCAAAGATGCAGCAGAGGCAGGCAAGTGGGTAAAAGTTCTGGAGCTTCTGCTGGTACAGGAGACACTGGTTGCTGGGGCCACTTGGCGCCTAGTAAAAGTGAACCCTTCTGGCATGAGCCCTTCCCCAAAATAATCTAACATGCTCCTCTCTCATTGGTTGGCCCCCTCCTTGAATCAAAGGAAAGCCCTATAGAAAAGCAAGCTCATCATTACAGGGAGGGGGAGATATTCTGGGTCACGAGGATGAGCAACTCACCACCCCCCTGTCCTTCTCTAGTGCCTGAGATACTATGAGCCCAATGGAAATCTTAAGTCGTGTTCTTCTCAATTGAGAGTTGGATATCTGTGTGTGCAGGGGGTGGGGCATGGGTGGGAGTTGGGAGTGAGGGGAGATGGCTAAGAATAACTTTCTTTTTTCATCTGGCTGATCTCATGCAAAAGGATCTAGGGTGTCAGGAAAGATTTCCTTTGCTCTCCCCACCCCACATACACACACTAAGCCACCTACAATATTCCTTGTTTGCGTCAATCCTGAAAATGTGGATAATAAGTCCTGATTTTATAGGCAGGATTTTCTTTTACCCCTACCCACCCCAAAGAGGGTCTTGGACATTAAAAAAAAAAAACAAAACATTTTCTAGCCACATGTCAGAATAGCCCCATCATTCACTGCCCCTCACACACACACACCCCTTGGAATCCTGGCCAAATTTCTGTAGTGGTTGAGATCTATATTTATCCCTTAGCATCAAGGCAAGGAACAAGCCAGAACTTTGCAGTGTCAGTTTCCCAGACATATATAACTCCTGAAGCCAATGTGGGATCCAACTAAAGAATAATTAGTAGAAATAGCCAAGAACATTGTATAGCATTTTTGGTTGTTTGATCCACCCTACTGGAGCCTGGGTGGCTAAAAGGCCTAGGTAGAGTTTGTAATCTTTCCTTCACAAATCATCCCCCTCCTATTACATCCAGATGACTGGGAATATTGTGTATACTGAGATTTTGGGCAGATTCATAATCAGGAAAAATAGCACAATGGCCCTGACTGGATAGCTTAGATGGCTGGAGTGTCATCCCATACACCAAAAGGTTGTGGGTTTAATCCCCACTCAGGGCACATACCTAGGTTGACAGTTCAATTCCCAGTCAGGGTACAATCTGTGTTTCTCACATCTCTCTCTTCTCTCTCTCTCTCTCTCTCTCTCTCTCTCTCTCTCTCTCTCTCTCTCTCTCTCTCTCTCTCTCTCCCCTCTCTCTCTCTCATCAGTAAACACATCCTCAGGTGAGGATTTTTAAAAAGTGAAAGTAAAATAAAAAACAAAGGAAAATAGCATAATAGTTTAGATACATAGATAGATAGATGATAGATTTATCTATCTATTCATAATTCCAAGCCTCAGCTATCCTGATGCAGATAGCTTCAGTAGTGGTTAATTTAAAATAAAGACCCTATTTACTAGATTGTTACTAATTGGGACTCCTCCTTAGCAGAATCTCCTCCAATACCCTTATTTGAAGACAAAGAGGCCAGTGTCACAAAAAGAGACACATTTACCATTTTGGAGTTTAATAAAAGCAAAATATATTCCAAGGGATAAACTGGTCTCAGTAGATATCAAGCTCTACCTCTTACACTTTCTCCACTCGAGCCTTTTATGTGATTCCTGATGTTAAATGTGAAATTTCTGAAGCCCTCAGAAGCCTCAAAAAACAAACAAAGGCCAGGTTAACTGGTTTTGTCTAACTAAGCCAGAAAAGAGAGCACAATCATGTTAGCAAGATTTCAAAAAACAAGAGTGGGAGGCAGCACTATTTACAATAGCGAAGATATGGAAACAACCTAAGTGTCTGTCAACAGATGAATGGATAAAAATGTGGCATGTATATAATAGAATATTATTTAGCTACAAGAAAGAAGGAAATCTTGCCATTAGTGACAATGTGGACTTTAAGGGCATTATGCTAAGTGAAATAAATCAGAGAGAAAGACAAATACCATATGATCTCACTGATATGTGGAATTCTGAAACACCAAACTCCTAGAAACAGAGGCTAGAATAGTGGTTACCAGGGAATATGTTGGTCAAAAGGTACAAACTTTCAATTGTAAGATGAACAAGTCCTGGGGATCTATTGTACAGCAAGGTGATTATAGTTAATAGTACTATTTTATATATACTAAAAGTTGCTAATAGACTATATCTTAGTGTTCTCACTATAAAATATAAATGGTAGTTATGTGACATGATGGAAGTGTCAGCTAACACTATGCTGATAACCATTTTGCAGTGTTTAAGTGTGTCAAATCACATTGTACACCTTAAACTTACACAATATTTTATGTCAATTATATCCCAATAAAGCTGGGGAAAAACCAAGGGTGGGAGGACAAAGGGGACTTGGAGTAATGTGACCTCAGGTAACAAAATATTCCATTCTCTTGTGCTATCTTATTCCCTAGCACTGTAGGTAATTTAGGGTTTGCTATATAGTTAATCTATTTGCAATGTATTTTGATGATAGCCCAGGCTGCCTTCTGGAATGCCAGTTGTTGGGTGGGATAAAATAACAAAATCCCATAGGATCTCAAAGACAAAAACCTGTATTTGAGTCTGGACTAAAAAACTCTAGCTAAAGGAGAAAACATTCTTGCCAGTTTTGGAAAAAGAGCAATCAGGTTAACAGTGCAGCAGACTGGAGCCAGAAGTGGTCAGTGGGACTGTAAATGCAGCAGTGGCTACAGTGGCAAGAGAGGAGGGAGAAAGGAGAGACTTTGAATGTGATAGTAGACCCAAAGTCAAATGATTCAAGTCTCTAAAACTACACATATATGTCCAGTCCCTGGGCTCAAGTATTAGCAGCTGCTTCTGTAAGCTCGTTTTCCGAGTTGCCTGTTCCAATAAAACCACATGGTTGCTAATGGGGAACACAAACAATCTCATGGATTGGGTCCTCCTGTTTCCAAAGAAAGAAAGAGATGGTAGCACTCTTCAGGGATATTTGCCTCTACCATTTTGATGGGTTAGCTTATGGCATTTGTTCTTGTGGGTCATTTCTACTATTGTGGGGGGAGTGAGAGGGAGGAATGTGTCCCAGAGCCATCAAAGAGCAGTTTTGTGTTTTTACTAGGGATTGGCTAAATCTTCAGGGAATCTCTGGGAGATCATGTACAGTGGAGCTTAAGAGTTGTTTGCTATCTGGCCCTGGCTGATGTGGCTCAGTGGATTGAGCGCCAGCTTACAAACCAAAGGGTCACCAGTTCAATTCCCAGTCAGGGCACACACTTGGGTAGCAGGCCAGGTCCCCAGTTAGGGGTGTGCAAGAGGCAACCACACATTGATGTTTCCCTCCCTCTCTTTCTCCCTCCCTTCCCCTTTCTCTAAAACAAATGAATGAATAAATAAATCTTTTAAAAAATTTTATATAAAAAAGGGTTGTTTGCCATCGGAGTCACCCAGGCATTGTTGAGTGCTCTCTAGAACCCCAGTCCTTTCCAGCACTCATGACCTTGTAGACTCTGAAGTCATGGGTGAGTAAACTCCAGGCTGACCTGGGGCCTGAGGCTGCCTGTGAATGCTGCCCAGCATAGGGTGTCATCTTCAAAGTGCATGGAGGAGGGAAACTCATTTGGGGCTGCAAATATCAGGGAAGGCTTCCCGGAATAGGCGGGGTTTGGGCTGGACCTTGAGTGGCAGTCCTTCAAGCTGGAATAGCTACTGCCTGACTTTGATAATGCCAGTATGGTCCCCAGTGCCCAAAGTTCCCCCTCCCGAACAGCTAGCCTCTGAGTAGTGGCCAGCAGACGTGGCCAGTAGGCTTACTGGCTAAGGCCAGAGAGTTTCCTTGACCTGAATAGTCCAGATAATGGCCCCAGATCCCTATTTCACTGGGTTCCAGGAAGAACCCTTAGCGCATCACATTCCTGAACAGAGTTTCCATCTGTCGAGTACAGTTGTACTGTGAGAGATGCTTTCATTTTGAGGGACCGAGAACCATAGGTTTGTGACTGTATAAGCCTAGACTCCTAGGGGGAAAAATGAAGGCTTGGGAAATTATGAGGTCCTTGTGAAGATTCAAACTTATTTCCAGTGGTTAAAAGGCACTAATGAGTATAATTCAGGCAAGATATGTTAGTTCAAACAAACAACTAATTGGAATTAAGAGAAGAAGTGTACAGTGGCCCCTAATGAATGGATATGCTAATTGGTCTTCTTTGCTAGCCCCTTGAGCTTTGGCTGTGACATAGACTAGCCTATTAGATGCCTGCTCTGTAATAGCTGCTGAACGCTAGGGCCCTTTATTGCCATGGTAACATTGATGTCTAGAGTCTAGCTGAGCCGGATCTCTTAATTTACTACTCAGGCCGCTACAATTCTTTGGGTTTTATTATTCTTCATGCCCCAGGTGCCAGAGTGGCAGTGAATCATGCTTATTCATCCTCTGCACCGCCCACGGTGTCTTTGAATAAGTCAGGGTGTCTCTTACTGTGTGTGATGAGCAGATTATTAAGTTAGAGCCTATTTCTGCCTTAGCTAGACTGGTGCCTCTCAGAAACCCAGTGTACCTCTCAAACTGCTTTCTTACTTGCTGCATCAAATGACTTTTGGCAAGCAGAGTAATGGCACTGCAGTGGGTCTGCAGAGGCCCAGTCTCCCAGAAGCCTTGTGCTTGTTTGGTGGGCAGGGAGGAGCAGAACAATACAGGTGGGATAGCACCCACTGGGAAAATGAAACTTGGAGACACCTGCTATAGAAAGAGAACAGAGTCGGAGGGGGAGAAGAGTTACTGCAGAGAGGGTCCAGACTGGGAACTTTGACACTAGAAATTCTAGTCCTTCCAAGGTCAGGGAGTAGGGCTTGGGTGAAAAAGGAGATCACTTGTTCTGAGTGACTCCAGAGGAAAGAAGAAGCCCCCAAAGTCTAGAAGGTGCTAGCAGGATGGATTTTACCTTATTTTATAAAAGACTTTTGTTTCAAAAAAAAAAGATGATCATAGGAACCAGCTGCCTCTGAAAGCTGGTAAGCAACTTGTCACTGGAGCTGCCCAAAGTTTGCTTTATCTCAGTGTAGAGATGTTCTAAGTATGTACGGCTAGGAGGTGAGGACTACAATGGAGGTCTTTGCTAGATGACCTCTTATAAGCCTTCCAAATTTGAAATCCTCTGTGTCTATATATGATGCTGTTTCATTTATCTGGATGTATGCTAAACTTGGATGATACTATATATGTACATGTGCTTGCTCCAATGGCACATATGCTAAAATTGGGGTGATACTCTATATGTATTTGTCTGTGTCTCTCTCCAGCAGTAGATGAAACTTTGCAACAGGTGCAGAGATATTTCCTGACACCTCTGTCTCTAAGAAGTTGGCAACCTGATACTAAAGATAAATTGTGCAATAACTCCCTCCCCCCAAATTACAAATGACTCTTGCTAGCAGGAGAGTCTTGGTTTTTGTAATGTTTTGTTTCACTGCAGTGTTTGACTGGCTTTCTCACGAGAGAATTGGTAGGCTAGAAAAAACTGTGGGCTATACAAACCACCAGAGCAGCTTTACACAGCATTTTATTCTGTTTATTGGAATTGGAGGGTATAGAGTGGGGGTGAGAGATTTTCTTGAGCTAATTAGAATCTAAGAAGTGGCATTTTCCACTGTGACAGGCTGGACAGAGATCTTTAAGCTGAAAGACAATCAATCAAGTGCACCAAGCACAGAAGGGGCTGTTAGGCAACATGGGTCTTTTCCACCAAACCCTGCAAACCTGTCTATTATCAAGCAGCAGCATTTCCCCCACAAAGACAATGATATTTGTCCACCAGAACCCACTCTGGGTTCAGCAAGCAAAAGCCAGAAATTACAGTGGCTCTCAACTGCTTCTTAAATCAAAACCAAATTCATAAGCAAGAGCTTAAGGTCTCTCCATCAATAGCCTTCCTCAGTTACTCATTTGCTGTAAGACCAAAGGAATGCAGATTAAATTCTGTGTTGCAACCATCTCTCCACCTTGAAAGAGAATAAGTCCACTGTCCCTGCTTCTTCATTCTTAGGAGTGCTGTGGGCCTAAAGCTTTTCAGAAGAAAATGGCCAGAGAACTCTGAAGTCAGATGGAATTGTGGCTCATTAGGGAGTATAGCACAGTGTTTAAAAGCATGAGCTCTATAATTGGACACAGATTTGAATCCAGTTCCAGTTTTCATAGCTGTGTAACCTTGGGAAAATTACTTCATGTTTTTGAACCTTAATTATCCCATCTGTAAAATTATTGGATTGGAATAAGGATAAAATAATGTAATTAATATAAAGTGCTTATTTCACTTGATAATAATAACTATTATTATTGATAACAATACAGACAAACAGACACACCTTGTTTTTCCCAACGGCTCTTTGTCACAAGACCAATGACTTGAGTGGTAAAGGGAGCAAGCCCCCTCAGGTTGAAGACAATGACCCCATTCAGCCTACTAATGTCTCTCATGCTAGGGATCTGAAGCTAGGCAAAATAGAGGGGGTATTTAGAGCTGGAGTGAGAAGCAAATGGTGAAGGCAGACATGCTAAACTTGGGGTGAGTCACAGCTAAGCTTTGAAGAGAGATAAGGCCTTTGAGGACCCTCATTCACACCACACAGTGTAAAACAGTGATTCAGCCTTCAGTGCATTCAAAGATCACCATAAGAGTTTGTTAACCATGTGTATTCCTGATTATTTCACAGATTACTTATTAATTTCAAAGGAGAAAATGTACTTTTACAGTAAAAAGTTCTAGAAGATACCACCTTAAGTAGCATTACCAATGACAGAACAATAGCATCTGAACCTCCTTGTGTGATTCAATAGGAAGTAAAAGCATTATTTCTGTAGTATTCTTGCCAAAGATGTTTAATATGAATCTAATCATGTGGAAACAATCAGACAAATCAAGAGTATAAACAAAACAACTGACCTGGACTCTTCAAACATGTCAGTATCATTAAGAAAAAAGTCAAAAGTACTATTCTAGAATCTAGTTTAAAAGAGACTAAACAGAAATGACAATCAAATGAAATGCATGATTCTTGAATCATGTATTGACACAAACAGCTAGGGTGTTTCAGAGATAATTTGAAAACTTTTGATATGGAATTGATACTGGATAATATTCTATCAATGTTATCTTTCTTAGATATGATAATGGTGTTATGATTATGCAAGAAAATGGGTGAATGTTCTTGTTCTTAGGAGATACACACCAAAATATTTAGGTACAAACTGACATGATACTTGCAATTTAATTTCAAATGTTGTAGCCAAATACATAATATTTGTGTTACATATTGGTATGTTTGTGTATGGAGAGACAGCATGTGTGCAAATCTAAAACATTAACAATTTCTAAGTGAAGGGCATGCTGGTATTCATAATAGCTTACTTACAAATTTTTTCCCAAATAAAAAGTTGGGTGTAGCCCTGATCAGTGTGGCACAGTTGGTTGAATGTTACCCTGCAAAGCAAAAGGTAGCCAATTTGATTCCCAGTCAGGGCATTGGGTTGCAGGTTCAGTCCTCACTTAGGGCATGTGCAAATGGCAACTGAATGGTGTTTCTCTCTCACATCGATGTTTCTCTCCCCCAATTCCTCCCTTCCCCTCTCTCTAAAAATTAAAAAAAAAGGTGGATATAAAACACAAATCCTTTCCTATATCTCTGTCCCAGACGTGCTTTTTTGTATCCCCAAACTTCCCCTGTACCCCAGCTCTTGTACACCTAATGTTCTCTACCCCATAACAACTGGAGATAGTTGGAGTTAAGGAGACATGAAATCAGAGAAAGCTTCATGAAGGCAACTAAATCTGAGCTTAGTCTCCAGGGATGTAGCAGGATTTTGCCAAGCAAAGATAACAGGGAAAGAACTTTCCAGAAAGAAGCAACAACTCAAGTGAAACATGAAAAATATATAGCAGAGGTTCTCACTTTAGTGTGCACAGAGTATGTGAAGAGCTTGTTAACTATGCAGATTCTCTGATCCCAACTCCAAAATTCTGATTGTATAGGTTTGAAATAGAGCCCAGAAAATTGAAGGTTTAAAACAATCACTAAGATGAATCTGATGCAGGGGTTCAGGACCATGACTTGGAAAACACTGGCATAAACAGTTACCTATTCCATATACACAGAGAACCAGCCCTGTCTCTATCTTGTTCAGCTGAATCTCTTATAGGTGAATTGTCACCAGGGCTGACATGAACCTTCAGAAGAAAGTCCTCTGTACTAGACCTGTTAGTCATGGTGTCTGCCATGTACAATACTCTGCTCACTGCCTCCTGCTCAGGAAAGCAAATCAAGCTAGTTGTGGCCTAGAGGTGACCTTGACTGTACCAGGAATGGGTCCAACAATTTGGTGACAGATATGGTAGCCAGGCACAAAGAGCTCTGTGCAATAAGATTGATAGCAACAAGCTAAGGCAATCCAACTAGCACTCTGTGAAACTCTCCTATAGAATATGGAGGGAATTTTCCAGTCAGTGGCAAGACAAGAATAGAACAAACTTACAGAGGGAAACACGGGCATTATACAAGAGGAAGAAAACAAGACACTGGTAACTAAAGCTGCTTTGGAGTCTCATAGTTTTCCAGGCTATATTTACCATAACCTTTTCTTTCTTCAGGTATCCTAAGTGAGCCTTTGTTACTTATGATAAGAGGATTAAATTAATGTCCCTTCTATGAGGTTCCAAGTTATTAGGGAAATCCTAATGCCCACATGAAAAAAGAAAGTGTCTCTAGCACATGCTGCTGTTCACCTGAGGAGCTGGCAGGACAGAAATAAGCTAGTTATTTCCTTGTCTCTTGCCTTTTCAAATAGACATACAACTCAAGAAAAGAAACCTTGAGCCCACTTTCTCAAGATCCTCCCTATCTTATAGATGCATGCATCCCAAATTCCTCCCTTCCCCATTTCTTATCCTCCTTGCTTGGTTCAGGATGGTGGAAACCCCAGCTTGTGTAGTTCTTTCTTAAACTGTTTTATTCCCACCACCTCTGACTCCAACCCAAGTACAGCCCAGCCTGGTAAATCCATGCCCAAAAATCAACAAGTGATAAAATAATTCTCTGTTCAGACAAAAGCAACAGCTGCTGGAGAGGGTCACGGAGGGGATAGCTGAAGGCAGTGGGAAGTTGTTTCCAATCCTCGAAACTTTGCCAGTGGGACATTTGGCCAGGGTGATCAGCCATCTGGCTGGACTTTGGCAAGAGAAAGACTACCATCTCAGGCCCAAAGATACCTACACATGATAGATTTTAGATGTAGGGAGGCAAAAGAAAAATTTGTGGTCCATTCAGACTTTGTGGCTCCCAGGCCTCAACTCTTTGAGCCACTTTTCCACTCTATCTTTGTGAAAGGAAGCATGGCCTGGCTTGACATTGACTTTGCCTTGCCCTTTGTCACCTGAGATTCTGTCTTCTGGCCAGGGTGACTAGAAGCTGTCAAAAGAAAGAATCCTCATCCTAAAGTTTCCACTCCTCTACCTCTTTGAAACCATGTCACTGGTCTGTGAACTCACTGAGTTTACATGGTAAGGAAAGGAATTTTAGCCCCCAATCTGCTCTAAATGGACATAGTGTGATACTGAACTAGTCAATTCAACTCTTTGGACCTTAGTTTCCTCAAAGGGCTGTTTTGAGGATAGTATGTAATCATTTTGTTGAAAGTGCTAGACAAATCATCAGGCCTTCTGGTAGAGCAGTCATCTGGAGACATGTTAAGGAAGAATGCTCTCACTCCTCCACAGCTTCCTATTTCTCTGTTCCCCAATCTTAGGCTGGCAGCTGTTGCTCCAGCTTTAGTGAACAGAGGATTGTTGTCTAACATCCCAACATTTTTTAATATAAAAAAGTTTGTATATAATAAAGGTAAAATATCTATATGAACAAAGTGATACTTGGGACTCCTGAGGTTAGACATTTCTACTGAAACCAATTTCTACAATTAATTTGGGGATTAAAAATACATGGAAGTGTGATCTTGGATTCCTACCACTGTATACCCTGCAAACTTAGGTGCTTTTGATGTGGAGTTTGATAAGTATCCCTCAAAGAATTAAACTTAGCTGGTTATTTATGAGGTATCTAAGGTGCTTCAGTTGTTTCCTCTGAGAATTCCTTTCCATCATTATGAATCTGCCTGACAAAAGCCTGACTATTGCAAAAGCCCTAGCCCTGGGAAAGTTGCATGACTAAGAAGATAGGATAATAGACTAAGGACTTCTGTTAACCTAGGAGACAATTAATCAGATGCTTTAAACCTCTTCTCTGCTTATTGGGACACCTAATTCATCCAGCTTGAGAAGTAAGGTCAGGTCCAGTGGCATAGTTATGGGGAAGGGGCAGGGAGGAATGACATTATATGATGCAGTAACTACCCCTGAGTACAACTCAAGAAGCAACACCATCCTGGGAAAAGTGTGGGCTCCAGAGTCAAACAGACATGGGTACAATTCCTAGTTCTGATACTTTTCACCTGTGTGACTGTCAAGACATGTGAAGTTTCTCAGGTTTTTAAAATTCATTTTAAAATTATTATTCACATATAATATTATATTAATTTCAGGTGTATAACATAGTGATTAGACATTTATATACCTTATATAGTAATCACCACAATAAGTCTAGTTACCTATCTGACACTATACATAGTTATTACAATATTATTTTTAAATTAAAGTTACAGTTGACATACAATATTACATTAGTTTCAGGTGTACAAAATAGTGATTAGACATTTATACAACTTATGAAATGATCAGCCCAGTAAGTCTAGTACCCATCTGACACCATACACAGTTATTGCAATATTATTGACTATATTCCCTATGCTGTACTTTACATCCCCATGACTGTTTTTATAACTGACAGTTTGTACTTCTTAATCCCCTTTGCCTTTTTCGCTTGTCTCCCAACCCTCTCCCATCTGGCAACCATCAGTTTGTTTTCAGTATCTGAGTGTGTTTCTGTTTTGTTTTGTTTGTTTGTTTGTTTGTTTGTTTGTTTGTTTTATTCTTTACATTGTAAATATAAATAAAATCATATTGTATTTGTCTTTCTCTGCATGATTATTTTACTTAGTGTAATACCCTCTATGTCTACCCATGTGGTCACAAATGGCAGGATTTCATTCTTTTTTACGGCTGAGTAATATTCCATTGAATATATATACATATATATGCCAAAAAGTTAGCCTGCCACATTTTTATGGATGCTGGAAGAAGACCTAAGACTCCTGAATCAGAGATAAGGGACCTTATTTTTCACAACAATAGTTACAATCAGAGTATAACATTTTCTTCTTGCTTAAACCTCTTCTCTGCTACTCCCACCACTGTATACCCCACGAACCTACTCAATTCCCATTGCCCCCAGTGTCATAGGAGCTACTTGAGAAGGGCCAGGTGACAGCTGCACATGCTATGGGTTGTGTTACAGGAGAGGAACATTAAGCTTTAATGAATCTGATTTGAGCTGAATGAACATTTAAAATGGACAATAAGTATGCCTTTCCTTGCTTCAAAGGGAGACACTGTATCTTCCAAAGCTTTTCACTATACAAATACCTTGAAAAAATAGTCTGGAAAATTGTCAGCCAGTGTCTCTGCTCAGAAGACAGGCAGAAACACAAAAGATCCACAGGAATCTGTCTTACAATAGTGATCACGACCAAGTTATCTAATCTCTTCATGTCTTGTTTTTTTATCCATAAAATGTGTATCATAATAGTACATACTTCATGGAGTTGTGAAGAGTAAATGAGTTCATACATGTTAAAGCACCAGGCACCTGGAAGATGCTCAACAAATGTTAGCTTCATTCCTTGCACTCTCACTTTTTCGCCACTATTACTAGAAGGCCCTGCTATTACATACTTACTGTTCTACTTCTGCAGTCTTTCCTTGGCTCCCCAAAAAAGACCTCGGTTTACATCTCACCACCTTTTCTTACTCATTTGCTCGTTTTCATTAACACTATGTCAGGATTTAGGTCCCACTAAATTAACTATTAATTCTTTATTCATTTAACAAATATTTGGAGGACAATTACTATGTGTCACATACTGAGCTAAGTATTGGAGATACAACACAGAATGAAAAGGACATGTTCACTACACTCCTGGAGTATTGCATTTAGTTAGGAAGATAGATATTGCACAAATAAATCAACATTATTGCTCATCAGGAAAACATAACATATGGAAGAGAAGATTACTCCATTTCCCTCATTCAATCTGAGCTTCCTCACTAAGAGACACTGTCCACAAAGGACTGTGTCTCTTAACCATTTTTCCTTGATGGAGTCAAACTTTACTTCTGGGCCCTAACTAGGTAAAAGGTCAGTCTAAACTTGTGGAGTGGCTAGGATGTAGAACACTGTCCAAGGAGTGGAGTCCTATTACTTTCCAAGATAGGCAGCAGCATTGTGATAAAAAAGAGAGTCGGGGAAATAAGCCTTCTAGAATCTGCTGAGGACTTGAAAGAACAGATCCCAGTTGACACTGATGGTGTCATTCTTTAAGAGAAAACACAGCTGCCAAAGGAGTGTTTGAAAGCACACCTTTTGGCCTTTATTCTTAAGGAACCTACACAGTGCCTTATTTTTTTTACAATTAATTAGCTACATGATCCTACCCCCCTTCCTTCTTCCAAGGACAGCCTGACCTCTGGTTTATAAAGCACTGTTCATGCACTACAAGCCAGTGAGATGTTTCACTGGTTTACTATCACCCTTCCTCCTCCTACATGAATATTTTTTTGTCTCCAATAAAATTTTAAGAGCCTTGAAGGCAAGACCTGTACCTTATATTTCTCTTCTAACCCATTTTCACTCCTTTCCTCCCCAGCAAATCCTGCATCTGTTCAGTGACACAATCTATTCTTTAAAAAAATTAAAAATAAAAATAACTAGCTAAAAAAAGGAATGATGCCATAGAATGGCATGGTGTTTACAAGCTGATTCATAGGTAATTATTTATAAAAATTCCTAGACTGCTTTGGTCAGTCACTCTTATGGTATCAACAAAAACATTTTCCCCAAGTATTTTGTGAGCCTAAATAGATTGGTTTCCCTAGTTTCACAGATAGGAAGTCAGGTGTTAATTTGAACCAATCCTGTACTAGTACAGTACTGCTCGGAATAGAAGCAAGGAAACATGATCCCTAACTCTCTCTTTAATCATTAGTTCAACCTCTTTCTTAGTCTAATCCCTTTAGTCATGAGTCAGGGACCTTTCCAAGTGGTATGCCAAGGCTCCTGTCACTTTTCCTCCCTGGAGCAGAGGGTAAAGGATGATTAACTTCAGGGGAGGGCATGAAGGAAGAGGTCATTACCTCTCAGCCATTGTAACTTGGAGGTCAAGGAGAGAATCCAACTCTTTGGAGAGAACGATATTGGAAGGAACTTTCAAATGTGACAGCAAGGAGATCCTCACAAGTAGGGAAGAGAAAGAAGTTCTATGACAACCAACAGCAAAAACTGGCCCAGGAACTGAATATGACTGTTCACTTATCATGACTGGACCTAGGAGACCTTGGGTAGTTAGTAATTCCAAACTTGATTCTACAGAGGAAAATGGTGTAATGAAAAATGCATAGAATTTGGACTTTGACAGCCCAGTATACTTAATTAAGTTTAAAATTAATATATTGATGTACCTAAAAATGAGAAACTTAGAGCACTATAACTATAATAATTTCTCTCTAGCCATTTCCTTTATTTAAAAATGGGAAATATAATACACATACAGACTTTAAAATATACTTTATTTTTAGAGGAGTTTTAGGTTTACAGCAAAAGTGAATAGAAAATACAGAGTTTCCATATATGCCCCTGCTTTTGCCCTTACACACAACCTCCCCCACTGTCAAAATAACACACCACAGTGGTACATTGTTACAATCGATAAACATACATTGAAAAATCATTATTACCCAAAGTCCACAGTTTATGTTGGGGTTCCCTCGTGAAATTGTACTTTCTATGCATTTTGACAAGTGTACAATCGCACATTATCCACCATTATGGTATCATACAGAATAGCTTCACTGCCCTAAAACTATTCTGTGCTACATTATTCATCCTTCCCTCCCTTCTAGAAACCACTGACCTTCTCACTATTTTCAAAATTTTGCCTTCTCCACAACGTTATATAGTTGGAATCATACAGTATATAGCCTTTTCATATTGGCTACTCTCACTAAGTATATGCATTTAAGGTTAGTCCATTTCTTTTTAGTACTGATTACATGCAAATTTGATGCATAAAATATTGTGCATCCTTAATGAAAAGTCTTAAAAAGCTAACACCATAAGGAAACCTCTATCCAGCTCAAAAAATAGAAGATTGACAACACTGTCACTGGTCACATATGACAAAGACTACAAACTTTGCAGCTACTTTAGAAAAGTAATTAAACAAAAACAAGCAACAATAATAAAAACAGAGAAACAAACAAACCATAAAATACCATGGGCATAACAGAATCTAATTTTCAGAGTTGTCACATTACATTAGAGAAAAATGTTTTTTTTTAAAATGTGGCATGCAAAGAAACAAGAACAACTGTTCCTGAGAAAGCCCAGGCAGTGGAATTACTAGATAAATCTTTAAATGAGACATTTTAAATATGCTCATATAAAGGAACCCAAGTTAACAGATCTAAAGCAAAATACAAAAATGATATCTCACCAAATACCAATTATCAGTAGAGATAGAAATTATAAGATGAATGAAATAGAAACTAAGGAGTTGGAAAGTAGAATAAGTGAAATGAAAAATTCACTAGAGGGTCTTGACAACAAATTGAGCAGGTATAAAAAAGAATCAATGAACTTGAAAATAGGTCAATTGAGGTATTTGAATCTGAAAAGCAAAAAGAAAAAAATAAAGAAAAATGAACAGAGCCTGAGGGAACTGTTGGATACACCAAGCATAAGCACAATGGAAGACCCAGAAGGAAAGGAAAAAGAATGGGATAAAAAGTATACTTGGCCCTGGCTAGTATGGCTTGGTAGATTCAGTGCCAGCCTTTGAACCAAAGGATTGCTGGTTTGATTCCCAGTCAGGGCACATGCCTGGGTGATGGGCCAGGTCCCCAGTGGTGGGGGGCATGAAAAACAACCACACATTGATGTTTCTCTCCCTCTCTTTCTCCCTCCCCTCCCCTCTCTCTAAAAATAAATAAATAAATAAATCTTTTTTAAAAAGTATATTTGAAGAAATAATATCAGAAAGCTTCCCAAATTTTATATATACAGAAAGAAAGCATGAATCTACATATACAAGAAACAAACAAAAAAATCCAAGTGTGATAAATATTAAAAGACCCTCATCTAGACAAATCATAATCAAACTGTCAAAAGACAAAGAAAAAGGGATCATCTTGAAAGGAGCAAGAGAGAAGTGACTCATTAGATATAAGGGCTTCTCCACAAGATTAACAGCTAATTTGTCATCAGAAACAATGGAGACCAGAAGGCAGTAAGATGACACATTAAAAGTGCTGAAAGAAAAAGACTGCCAATGAAGAATTCTGTATCCAGTAAAACTTTCCTCCAAAAATGAAAAACAAATTAAGATATTCCCAGATAAACAAAAGCTAAGACAATTTATTGCTGGCAGACCTGCTGGACAAGCAATACTAAAGGAGACCTTTAAGCTTAAGTGAAAGAACACTAGGTAGTAACTCAAATCTACATGAAAAAATAAACTGATAAATTTAATTGCATAGGTAAATATAAAAGATGATTGAATGTATTTTTGTCTTTATAACTTCTTGTTTTGATCACCTTCTTTTCACCCCATTGGTGAAGGATGGATTCCCCATCCTAGGGTTATGGGGATGGCCAAACATCCAACATCCAACACTGGAAAGATGATACAGACAGCAGTTTATCAGTCACATATACTCACAGTCAATGGGGAGGGCCATGCAGTGCCACAGGGGGTTGTATTTGGGAACAGAGTGAACAAACGGGGCCTGTAGGAGTCAAACTTTGTATAACAAGATGGTGAAGTGACACTTGGTTCCCACTGAAGGATGTAGTTATTTGAATAATTCTATGAGTTGACAGAGAACTCATGGAATTATTCAATTGCTTATCTCTTGCTACTCAAGAATAAGCAAGAACTGTGTTTGGTCTATGTGATAAGCAGAGTTTTTGGCTAAGGGGACATTATCCATGGGAGCATAGTGAGTAGGGAAACACAGTTAGGCTATTTGAGGCCCTCCTGATTTTACCAGCTGTCAAGGCAGCACTTAATATTAATTTTAGGAATTACATCACAACTGACCTCTTGAATGTCTTGGCAACAATTTAAATCTTGGTTATAACTGAGACTTTTAGGGAGTAGGAGAAGTGCCTCCCTAGGAAAAGAAGTAGGCACTTGGCCAGAAGGAAGAAGGCCGCATGGTGAGGTGATCATCAAAAGCCATTAACTTTAGAGGTGTCCCAATAAAAGGCATTTGAATGACTTGTGCAGGGAATGCATGTCCCCAGGGGAAAGGAATTTAGACTAATCAATGTCTGTGGTAATTGTGACACCCAGTGGGGAGATCCATTTTCCACTTTAGAACTTAAATAATACTTCTCTGAAGAGCTCAGTGTGCCTTTCAATTAAACCAACTTCCTGGGGCCTATAGGAGAGGTGGAAGTCCCACTGACTATCTTCTTTTAGAGCCAGTATTGTGGGTTCTGAGAAGTAAAATGAGTACCTTTGTCACTATTGGTGATGTCTCTAACTCCAAAGGAGATAAGAAGTATTCTGGTAAGGCCTTCTATTGTGGTCTTAGTACATGTAGAGACATGCATGGCCTTGATTTATATTTATGAGACAAGAGATTTCAAAGACTGCAAATATGTGCAGTTGGGACTTTTTTTTTTTGGCCAGGGCATCCAATGTTAAAATGACTACCTAAAGTATGGCCAATTGTGCTGACTCTTGTATGGTATCTTTGTCAGGTACCTTCTGGTTAAGAATGAAAAGCAGCAACATACTACTAAACTCTATCAAATATGAGGGGCAATGCCATCTATAAAGTAATATGAACCCCCCACTGGTCATTCAGTTAATCCTAAAGGGGTCCCCAGGTAGTCAAGGGTCTGGGAAAGGATTGACCTCCTCCAGCATCATGGCATCTAGCAAGTGACTGAGGATATGGGAGGCTACCCCTCCTTTTGGTGAAGTCTACTAGAAAGCCCAAGTTTGGCTCCTTCCTCTAGCAGGAGGCTTCAATAGCTGTGATGTGCTTGTGGGGTGCTGCTTCCATGACACAAGGCATAATAAACAGCTGGGTATAGAAAGTCATGGGCTCAAAAACTGTAAGAACCTTGACTCTCAGACCTCAGTATGTGGCCAGCAAGTGCTGCCCTAATGGTATATGTATAGTTCAAGGCTATGAAGGACAATTTCTTGCATCAGAAGCTTATGGACACTTATGGTCATCATAAGTGGCCTAGAGATTACAAGAGTCGTGAAAGGAAGTTGCTAAAGAGACCATGAAAAAATCTCAAAGACACTAACAGAAATGCTTGTTGATTTCAATCAGATTCTGGACAGATTCTGGAGCTTATTATTGCTCCATTAAAGTTGGCTCAACTGGCAAGTTATTATTCTAAATAACAATATGGTACCTCCAGAACTAAACAAACAAACAAACAAAAAAACCCTGAAAGATGTTGGACTTGTGTTAACATTGTGGGTACTGAAAGAGTCAATAGCTATTTCTTGACAGTGTCAAAGATGGAGCAGCCTTCAGTTTATCAAATAATTTTAGGAATGTAACAGAGGAGGTGGGACCTTGCAATATATATGGAGCAGTGGTCTATCCTCTTTCTAAGCTCCTTTGTGAATATTTGTATGTCCCTAATATGTGTTAAGTGAATCTCCTTGGAGGAGGATGTCATCAATGTAATATAATATCTGTGTTCCTAGAGAACGGTGGATGCAGTTATGGATTGTATATAATGACAAGGCTGCTGAGATACCCCATGGGTACCCCATGGGTAAAAGTGTCCTTTTGGAGGTGAAGCTAAATTGGACTTGAGAAGCTGCTGAAATAGACATTGAACAGAATATATTAGCCAAATCTATAATAGCAAAATATTTACAAGTTGCTGAGTGGATGGAATCAGTAATTCCAATAATACTGGATATTGGCTATGGGGGCCTTAATGGATGGGACCACAGCATTGAGATTGCAGTTATTCACTATGAGGTATAGTTCATTCTTTCAGAGCTTAAGAACCTGCCAAATTGGAATGTTAAATCAAAAAGCAGTGGGGATAATCACCCCTTTAATAATTAGGTTCCATATGTTTTCATCTTTGAAGACCCTGTTTTAAGTTACATTAGGCCATATTAACTATTTTAACTGGGGAATACATGGCATCAAATTTCAAGGAAATTTGTAAGTGCCAAAGACTTTATTTAATTTTAATTTGTTACTCATTGGGTCAGAGTGTCCATGCCCACTACAAGATATTTTTACGGTAATGGTGCTGTGCCCATGGGAAACTTAGGCAAAATAACTCTAAAGGTTAAGATGAGACATATCTATTTGTCTCCTATTTTATATTCAGTGAGGCCCTTAAGATTATAAAGGGTACCTTGTTTAAATTTAATGGGTTCCCAGGTAAAACTGTAATCTGAGCTCCAGTATTGATTAAGTCCATGAAGGTTTGCCAGTTGGTGCATTTCAGCAAATGTTGAAATTCATTCAGAACCTACATTGTAGAAATGCAAAAATGGCCTTTTGTTTTTCTCTGTATAAATTATTTTAGTAAATTTTGGGTTTTTTAAAATTTTGTATTTCCCATTATGTCACATTGTGGACCTTTGTTTCAATTTAATCTTTTCCCCTGCAACTTTGAGGATTGAGCTCTTTGTTGCCATGGAAACATAAGCAGCAGAGTGTTTACCACAATTCTGCTATGGCTCTACTCTTTCTCCCACAGGGGCTTTCCTTTTTCACCTCTTTTCTTGCTGTACAAATTCCCTCATAATAATTTAAATTTCTAGTCATGGAAAACCATTGCTTTCAGTTTCTGTGTCTGCCCAATCACCTATGACGTGGACCTTCTTCATGGTCATTGGAAAAGGTTCAGTGGCTCATAGGTGGCTGTCTCTTCCTCCAGGGAATGCCAGTCAATCTTCCCAGACTAGAGATCCACATCTAGTAAGATCGTTTTGCTTATGGCCCGGATAGGGATCCATCAAGCCCCAGGATCACAAGATTAGTACTTTGGTATGCTGGTAAGTGGCAGCACTAAGCAAAACCCAGATGCATTGGCTAGGGGTTATGCCATTGGGAGACTAATTAAATATGAAATACTCCTTTCCATTTATTTTAAATCATCAGTACTTGGGCCATGGGTCACCATGGATGTGCACATTAATATCTTTGGGGTTTGGGAGACCACACACGGCACTAATAAAGGAAGCTGCAGCACAGGAATGAAGGAAGAATGCTACCCTTGCCTGAACAACAATGAATATTAGGCAGGTTGGGTGCCATGCTTAATTCTTCACATGATGGTGGTCTCCTTCCTTTCCACAAACCTCACAAAGAGATGTTCCCAGAGCTTTCCTGGCAATACACAATCACAAATAAGGTTTGCATGCTGCCCAAGCTAGACACAGTGACCAGAGAGCTATAGCCCCACCCTTGATAACTGGAACTCAAGTGCCAACTGGTTAAGATGTTATGTGTGCTGCTTTCCCAGGCCAGAGCCTCAGAGACCACCTGCCAAAAGCAGGCAAAATCCAATGGCATATTATGACATGGTATAGTCAATTAGCAACAACAATTCCTGTCTTGAGGATTAGAACATTTAGAGTGGAAGGAGATGACAATACCTGGCAAAGACAACACAATGCCATGCAAGCCAAAATGCAAGTCCACCAGTAATTGGCAGTTCTGTGCTAGACAGCATTTGCCATATCATGGAACCAGTTAATTAGCCGTGAGCAGTTAATTAATGCTGACCAGCTGTCCTTGGTCATGGTTGGTTCATCCTGTTCACGATGCCAGTTGTTTTGATCACCTCCTTTTCACCCCATTGGTGAGAGAGAGATCTTGCCCTCGGGTTGTGAGGATAACTAAACACCAAACACTGGACAGATGAGATTGGCAGCAGTTTATTAGTCACATATAGTCACAGCCCTGAAGGAGGAGGAAACTGCATGTCACAAAGAGCCACAAAGAGTTTGCACTTGAAAATAGAGTGAACAACCTGGGTTCATGGGAAGCAGTCTTTGTAGTGTCAAGAGGATGGGGAGCTCTGGCTGGTGAGGCTCAGTGAATTAATAGCTGGCCTTCAAACCAAAAGGTCATCAGTTCGATTCCCCGTTAGGGCACATGCCTGGGTTGTGGGCCAGGTCCCTGGTTGGGGGTGTGTGAAAGGCAAATGATTCTCACACACTGATGTTTCTCTCCCTCTCTTTCTCCCTCCCTTCCCCTCTCTCTAAAAGTAAATAAATAAAATCTTTTTTAAAAGAAGATGGGAAGACTCCTGGTTCTCATGGGAGGGTGTGATTGGATAATTTAAATAATTCTATGGGCTGGCAGGGAATTGAAGGCCACTGCTGTGCTATAAGCAGGCACTGTATTTGGCCTCCATGACAAGCAGGGTTTTCTGGCTAGAGAACTTTATCTGTGGAAGCAGAATGTGGTGGGGAATTTTCAGTTAGATCATTTGAGGCACTACTGATTTTACCAGATGTCAAGGCAACACAATATTAATTTTAGGCTGTGCACCATATTCTTTTTTTCCCTTTCTGATTTAAAGGACTACTGCATAAAGCAATCGTGACAAATCTGTGTTAATGGACATACAATGTATAAAGATGTATGACAATAACAGCACTTAAAATAATGGGGGAAAGAATGGAACTATCATGGAACAAGGTTCTTGAATAATAATGAAATTAATATGGTATTAATTTCAACTAGGTTTTTGTAAGTTAACATGTTAATTGCAACCCCAAGGAAGCCACTAAATAAAATAACTAAAAATATATTAAATGAAGAAACAATATGGTAATTAAAATGGTAAACTAGAAAATAATTAACACAAAAGAAGGCAGTAATGGAGGAATTAATGAACAAAAAAGTCATTAAATATAAAAAACAAAAGCAAAATAGCAAACATAAATCCTACCATTTTGGTAATTATATTATATTCAAATAGATTAAATATTACAAAGGTAGAGATTGGAAGAGTGGATTAAAAGGCACAGATCCAGTTACGTGCTTAGACAAGAGACATGCTTTGGATTCAAAGACACAAGTAAATTGAAAGTAAGCTATACAGATGAACCTTGAACGACATGGGGGTTAAGAAAGTCAACCTGTCACACAGTTAAAAATGCATGTTTAACTTTACTCCCCAAAGACTTAACTACTAAGAGCCTACTGTTGACCAGAAGCCTTACCAATATCATAATTAGTCATTAACATATATTTGTGTTTACAAATTAACATATATATGTGTTTACAATAAAGTAAGCTAGAGAAAAGAAAATGTGATTAAGAAAAGCATAAGAAAGAGAAACTACATTTACAATATTTATTGAAAAAATCTGCATATAAATGGACTCATGCAGTTCAAACCTGTGTTGTTCAAGGGTTAACTGTATCTTGAAAATAGTAACCCGATGTACTTATATCAGACAAAATAAACTTTAAGAAAAAAATTGTTACTAGAGATGAAGAAGGATATTTTATAATGATAATAAGGTCAATAAGTCAGAGAAGGAGATGTAACCATAATAAATATATACAAAACAGAAAACACATACCCCTCCCTCATATACATAAAGCGAAAACTGACAGAATTGCAGAGAGAAATAGACAATTCAACAATAATACTTTGGGTCATTAATACCAACCTTACAAAAGAAAAATTTTAAAGGAATACTATATAAAACATACTATTTATATGTCTACAAATAGATAACCTAGATTAAATGGACAAGTTGCTAGAAAGACACAAGTTACAAAAATTGACTCAAGGAGATATAAAAAACCTGAACAGGCCTATGCAAGTAAAGTGATTGAGTCAGTAATTAATCAAATATTCCCACCAAAGAAAAAACTCACCCCCAAACCAGAGAGTTTCACTGGTGAATTCTACCAAGCACTTAAAGAATTAACGTCAATCCTTGTGTTTGAGCCAGACACCTAGAGAAACCTTTCTTGATTCCATCACCCTTTCCCCATGTATCCCAAGTGCTTAGCACAGTGCTTGGCACATAGTGGGCATATACCCATTTAGTCAGTAACTATTAAGCTCTTACCATATTTCATGTATTGTTCTAAGGCATTAAACCTACAACAGTGAACAAAACAAAGTCCCTGACCTCATAGAACTTAAATCCTAGAGAATTAATGAATAAATGAGTAAATCTTTTAACAGTTAAATAAGACACCACTTCTCCCTATTCCTTCTGCCTGGGTTAGTTAGGAACTCCTCAGTCCTATCTTTTTTATAAATTCCTCTCTCCCAAATAACTGAATCTTAATTATTTCTAGGACCTGACACATAGCAAGTGCTCAGTAATAGTTCTATACCATTTAAGGTGTTTCCTAACTTTGGATATCATCTCTACACTCTCTGGTTCTATTCCACCTGTAGGCCCTCCCACACACATTCACAACTTAATGTGGCCAGGAACACTGTTCACTTTTTTGTTTTTCCTGGATTCAAGATTTAGATTATACATATGGCTGTGGGGTGGTGCCTCAGACAAAACCTAGGAGGCCTGATGTACTTTCAACTGCCCACAGAGAAGAGACTGCTCAGCTTTTTATTTGAGTTTAGAGAGAGTTGTTACAGCTATATTCATTTTTCTCCTTTTAGTCCTCAAAGACTATCATTTCCACTATAATCTTGGGCCTTAATAATTCCAAGCAATGCCCTCATCCTGGGTCATATCCTTGTGGTGATCCTGGGGTACACTCTGACAGGCTTAGGTGAAAGTTTTTCATACTAAGGAAATAAAAATCAGCAAGAAAATGTGTACTAGATTATTCAACCTATATCTCCACTACTAGGGAACATCTCAAAACACAGATCCCAGTCAGGAAGGCTCAACATAGCTTGAATATAAAGCACACCATGTCATTTCAGTAATGGTACATGGCAGTCACTTAGGTCTTTGCTGTATGTTCTAACTATTACAGAGTATGATGCAAGTACAGAATTTCTGCAAGTCAGTATAATAACTCCTATGTTTCTGATGGAAAAATAGGCCAAGAAGGATTCATTAGACTAGGGGACTTTAGTCATTTTGTGAGGAGAGGCAATTTTTCATTTCACTTAAGCCTTGAGGACACCTGTGAGGGAAAAGGGAATATATGTGTAATTGTATTGGAGGAAGCTGTCAGTGAAGGCCTTGAAGCTAGGGGAGTGGTTACGAAGAGTGGTAGATTTGAGGGGACTCAGGGAATAGATAATGATGATAAGAGGGGGGTCAAAGGAGCTAACAGGGAAGACCCTGGGGTGGGAGGGAGGCTGACAGTAAAGGTCCTTGGAGTGAGGAGGAACTGACAATCTGACAGCAATGACCCCATACAGAGCCATACAGGGGCTGCTGGTGTTTGCTGCATTTCCTTACTGGTTGATCCAGTGTCCTAGTTGGGGCTCCCTGGTCTGAACCAATAATGTACGTGCCCCACTACAACGCCAACACATCAAACAAGCCACCATTAGAACAGGATCGTTTTCCTCCAGGCAGCTGCTTGCTGCAATCATTCTGCTGATTAAATTTCATTCTGGAAAGTACTGGACAGACATTAATCAGGTGTCACAGCCACTCCATCCTATAGAGCCAAAACCTCTCTGACCTTTAAAAATATACCAAACAGTTGCTAGAACACATCTCCTTAGGGAGGACAGGTCCTCCCGCCAGCCCATGGAAATCTATACTGTCCTTATCCCCTTCCAGCCGATCTTTATCTTCCCTAGACATAAAAAGGGTAACAGAGACTTCTCTGACAATTTTGCCTGGGGGACTCTGGCAAGCCTTCTGTCTTGGTGGTGCCAGCAACCCCCTACATATGTGGACTTGAGGTTCTAGAAGGGTTTCCCCATCTCAGAATAGCTTCCCCACTAGCCTGCTCCACTGCCTGACATTTTCACTCTAATAATCACTCCTCCAAGTTGAACTACTGTAGTCTCCAGAAATCCAGTTTAAACAAAATAAAATTGAAAAGTTTATCTGGAAGAAAGAATCCATAAATAATCATGAAATTTTACAACCACAGAGCACTTTTCCTTGATTTTTTTCATCCTCACCTGAGGACATTTTTTCCCCATTGCTTATAGAGAGAGAGACGAAGGAAGGGAGGGAAGGGGAGAGAGAGAGATATCTGTTGCCACCCATATGCAAACCAACCAGGAATCAAACACACAACCTGGTATGTGACCTGACCTGGAATCAAATCTGTGACCTTTCAGTCTACAGGACGATGCTCCAACCAACTGAGCCACATCGTCCAGGGCTCCTTGCTTTCAATGTATTTTCCCACATGCTATCTTATTTCATTTTTACATCAACCCTCTGAAGAAGGTATTATTATTATCCCCATTGTGCAGATGTCATAACGGAAGCTCAGAGAGATTAATTGATTTGGTCAAAGGCCTAGGGCTAAAAACTGGTCTCCTGATACCAAGCCTTAAGCACTCTCTGTCACACTACACAAATGAATACTGGCAAATGAGAATTCTAAAAACAGGTTTGTTTTGATGGGAGTGCAGGCAATGGCTGAGGTCACCTCCGAGGAGGGTGTCAGAACAAGGGCCTGAAGACAGCCAGGAAGATTGGTGGGGACAATGAGCACCTGGGTAAAGGGGGGAGGGGAAGATGAGGTGGTGAGAGGGGTGGAAATCAGCTTGATCTCTTTCAATTCAGATATTAGTATTAGTGTTCCCCTATGTCCTTTCCCAAAGCTGGTATGTGGAAAATAAAGTGCCTTATCTCAAGTTGAGCCTTCTTGCCAGAAGTGGTGGAGAGATGCTGGATGTCAGTGGAGGCAGGAAGCTCACACTTTTGTGTTCTTCTGGGTTTGGCTGCCCTTGATGTGTACTGTAAGCTTCTGGAGGCCCACTCTCTTCAGGTGGCACCCATTCAAGTCCAGGGCATTTGAGTGAATATAAGAGCATTACAACACTGTATCAGTAATATAAGACAGTACCCTGTCCTTAAAGCATAATGTCATTTAAAATGCAGTGTGTAGTAGACTGCAACTTAATTGGAAAAGATGCGTTGGACCATTCAGGACACTACAGAACATTTGGCATAGCCATTAAAAACTGTTCTTGAGAGTCCAGGAAAGTAATTGCAAATGGTTAGGTAATGCACAGTGGATGGAAAGGTTTTCCCTTAAATTGACTCCATGGTATATGTACAGGGATGTTTATTGCAGTATTGTGTGTAACTATGAAAAATTAACTAAATCAAATATTCAACCATGGTGGCTTGATTAAATAATTCTGAAACATTTACACAATGGAATTGTATGCAGCTGCTAAAAAATTATATTAAAAAATCTATATATACTGACATGGAAATATACCCATGAAATAGTATTGGGTTTTTAAAAAGGTAAGTTACAGGATAATATTTATAGTTTGGTTCCATTTTTGTTCAATACCTCAGTATATAATTCTGTGTGTATGAACATATTTGTATATGCATAAGAAAAGTGGGAAAGTGTATACCAGAATTTTAATAGAGGTTACTCCTGAGAAGTGAGATTGGGGCGGGAAAAACCTGCACATTTTAATTTATATACTTCTATATAGTTTGAAATTTAAGTGCACGTTTTACTTTTATAATTGTTGGCTGTTTGTTAAAGGATGGCTGCCTTTATTAAACAACCTCCTCTTCATTATAGCAGAATTCTGGGTTTCTGGGCAGAGCTGAAGGGCAGGCATGGAGTTAGATGCATTTCACCTTCCATAGAACTTCTTACAGGTCCAAGTGAAGTGCAATGCAGGTGTTTCTTTCTAAACAGCAAGACACTGAAATACAATCTCACCAAAGGATTATTTCCAATAAACCAAGTTGCTCATTTTATTCCTTTCTATATACTGTCTTTCCCTCAAGTTCCCCCCATCCCACCACACGCGGAGTTCCTTTATCTTTCCAGACAAGTCAGTTTCCCAGAAAGCTGAATCCACAGAGTAGACAGCCCCCTACCGGTGTAATTACAGGGGCATAGAAAGAGCTGGACCAGAAAAAGTACTTGCCCACCTGCCAGAACCAACAAGCTTTAATTACACAGTAAAAGAAAAACACAAATTCCCTTGAGAGAGGTGAAATATTGCCTGAAACTTACATTCAGGCAAGGAAGACTGAAAGCAGAGCCGTGTGTGTGTGTGTGTGTGTGTGTGTGTGTGTGTGTGTGTGTGTGTGAGAGAGAGAGAGAGAGAGACACAGAGACAGAGACACAGAGACAGACAGAAACAGAGAGACGGGTCTTGAGCAGCCCTCAGGGAGAACAGAGTAGACTTAATGAAACATTCACCTGTTTATTTATTAAATAGAATTTGGGGAGATTGCTAGTTTTAATAATAATACATGCTTATGAAATATATTTGAAAGACACAGAAAAATATAAAAAGGAATGTAGTCACCATAATTCCACTTCCCATGGTAACTACAGTGAATATTTTATGACTGATTCTACTCATTTTTTCTCTGCATATATATGCAATTTTAAACAAAATTGAGATCAAACTATATATGCAATTCTTAGCCTGATTTTTCACTCATTATGGATATTTCTATGTCCTTACCATTTGAAAACACAATTGTAATAGCTGTATATAATATATGCAGCTTATGGCTGTGGTGTCATCTAGTTAATCATTCCCCTGATTTGGAGCATTTCGGGGGTTCCAATTTTTATCCATATTATAAATAACATTGCCATGGACATCCTTGAACATAAATCTTAGCCCAGATTTCTCTTTCCTAAGCACAGATTCCCAGAAGTGGAATTACTAGGTCACAGAATGTAAACATTTTTACAGGCTCTGTGGAGCAGTTTGAACTGGGAGCAAATCTATTGATTCCCAGAAACTACTGAACACAGAAATCCTCTCTAGTCCAGACATGAACCAAGCAGTTGGGCACACACACACACATGCACACACCCAGCCTGTGACAATGCCACATCTAATTAGGTGTTTAATGAATGTTTTCTGATGGAAGTAAACAAAGGATGTACTGAGCTCTAATTAATTAGAGGAAGGAAACAGGACAGTTATAGCTTAACTGAATCCTGTCATCACCAACTGCCATCTCTGGGAGGTAAACCAAGCCATCTAAATTGTGAGACACCTTTAGTGATCTCCCAACCCATTCCCATGGGCTTAAGGTCACTTGTCCTTATCTCCTGCCTTTGTATGCTTATTAAAAAGTAATACATATAGTGAAATTTTCTGTATAGATCTTGCTTCAATAAATAGTTTACTGTATAAAATATGTTCATTATGTTTATGCATTGACTGACCTCATTCTAACCTTAATCTTTGTGATTATTTTTTAAAAATATTTGTTTGTATTTTTAGAGAGAGAGGAAGGGAGGGAGAAAGAGAGGGAGAGACACATTGATGTGACAAAGAAACATCGATTGGTCGCCTCTTGTATGTGCCCTCCACCCCCAAAGGGACTGAACCTGAAACCCAGGCATGTGCCCTGACCGGAAATTGAAACTGTGACCTTTTGTTTTGCCGGACAATGCCCAACCAACTGAGTTACACTGGTCAGGGCAACATTTGTGATTATTAACCTCTGTTGTATTTGTTCTAAAATTCAAAAAAGCATTATCTAGCCTTTTTGAATATCAATATTCCCCTAGTGTATTAATTGCTGCATGCATTATTGTTCTCTGTTGATGTTTTATGCCTTCAAATTAGGAAAATGTGAAATTCTATGAAAAAAAAATTAAAAAGACTTTGATCTTTAAAAGAAACTACCTCCTTCCTGTAGTAAGAAACAGATTGTTCTTCGGAACTTGCCTATGAAGAATTTATTAGAAGTATGTATACCTGTATCATTTTGATGTTTTTGTTAATGTTTCCAAACAGTGCACTTTGAAGTCAGAATGATTTCTTTATATTCATTTTTGTGTAATTCTTCTGATTCTCTTCCTCATGCATTAGTGATCAGAAACAAGATGCAGTTTTAATTCCCTGCCCATGAGAGCTAGGTAGGTATTGTAGTGTAAATTGAAGGGAATTTTATTGTGCAACAATGAACTACTGTTGAGTTTGACTGATTTAAAGTGGAGTTTGATATCATGTATTTGAAAGCCATTAAATGCAACTTACAATGTTTAACAAAGATATATTTAATTATTGAAAAAGTTTACCTTTTAAAAAGAGTAATTAACTCTCAAAACAAATAAACAAAAGCATGTATGGAGAAAAATTGCTGTTATCTCTGGGGAGGAGAATTATACGGGAGAGGGTAACTTGCTGCATTGTATACCTCTGCAGTTTAGGGAATTTTTACAGTGTGATGTTTTATTTTCATAAGCATAAAAAAATAATAGATTAAAAGTATCATATATTCACCAAGTATTTTAAGTACCTAGTATGTAGTGATCATTAAAGAAACTTGGACAGCTATATAAAAACAAGCAAACAAACTTTGGATTCGATTCCTGGTGGCAACATGTAGGACAGGCAACCCATCGATGTTTCTCTCTCTCTTCCTCTCTCTCTAAAAACAATGAAAAAATGTCCTCGGGTGAGGATTTAAAAAATCATCAATATGTACACTTAAGACACTTCATTATATACATGTTGAAAAATGTTTTGATTAGAAAAATATATTTGGAATTTTTGAATCAATAATTCCACCACAATATTGTATTCAATGGTAATAAAGATGCAAAAAATATAGCTCATTGTGCTATTTATAATGTAGAAAATTTTAAAAACCTTTAAAATATTCAATAATAGGGAACAGTTAAGAAATAATGCTCCATTCATTTAAAATCATGTCATCAAAAAATTTTTATCGGAACTGGAAACATTTATGATATGGTGTTTGGTAACTGAAGCAGGTTGCAGAATAGGAAGAAAACAAGAAAGCAAAAACAAGTACCAGTTTTGTTCCCTGATGCTATGGTTATTTTCCTAGTACCTAAAGAAAATTGCCAGTTGACAATGAGAGCCAGTCAAGCTGTCTGGCTGAAATCACACCATCAACCATGATTCTCTTCAATGAAAATTCAGCTGTTTGTGGTGTGGGCATTGGGTACCAAGCATTAACCTAAGGAAGTCAAGTAGGCACAATGCCAACCTCAATTAGGGTGTTTAGACTCTTTGAGGTGCTCCATTATTCTGAAGCTTCCTTTATATCCTTGGCCAATTCAAGTCTGGGAGCTGAGAGGTGGGTGGTGATAGTTAGGGTGGAGAGAGAATGGCTGGGATGTGTGTGTATATACTTGTGTGGTCACCATTTCAAATATGTATGTACATGTATGTATCCATGTAGACATCATCCCTCTGACCCACAGCCCAAAATTGGGAATCAGGAAGGTGCTATGGTAATTTAACTAATCAAATTGATCATCAAAAGAGCCTGAGTGCTATGGCTATTCCCAGGGTGAATGTGTTAGTGACAGGATGCCATCTGGCATTTTTCTGGTGATCTGAAGTCTTCTGGGGAGTGCTCCCATCATTGGTTTGAAGAAGATGAAGAGAAGCCTCAACCTAGAGCAACACTATAAGCTTGATTAAGCTTGCAGTGGAAGAATTTATTTTAAGCCATTTTAATATTTCTGGTTTTTATCAGAAACTAGCCAAGTAGTTTTATAGTAGCCTTCACAGGCATGAAAAACCTGTTCTTTCATCTAGGTGTCTTGCCTATTGGCCAATTTTGCTATGAGTCTATTAATGTATCAAATCTACATGTGTTTTTAATAAAATCAGAATGAGCTCATGAACAATTGCCTCTGCTTTTTAATTGTCCAACTCATTTTGAGTTAAAATTAACTTTCTTTTGGAGGACAGGGGATCTCTGTTTCAGGCTTGGTTGACATGTAAGTTTATTTCCCCAAGTTGCCATTTTAGTCCCTCCCTTTATCTCAGCTCTTCTGTCTAAACAAGAACACCATCTCTGGGGAGAAGACTGCTACTACTCTCTGAGCCACTGCAGCTGCTGCTATTGTCACTGCTACTGATCTCAAAGTCATTTTTAACTTGATTGAGAGCCTTCTGTGTTCCAAGTACCATAAGGTACCTCAAGAGACAGTCCAAAGGAAATATACAGTGTGCAGTTCTTTTAAATAGCCAGCTCCTCTAGCAATTTCTAAAACAGTGTTTAATCTTCACTCAGGATTCAGGAATAGAGATGCTGCATAAAGCAAGACTCGCCACCATTAAGGGCACCTCACCAGTTTATGGCTTTGATTGTAAAGGTCAAATTACATGTACCCTCTATGTCAGTTGATGACTAATATGCTTCTTTCTACAATGAAAAGGCCTCATTTTCTCCCTTGAAACCAGCATGGTAACAAGTTTGTATTTGGCTTCTTTAAGGATCTCTAACTATATGGATGCTATAAGGAAGTCAAAATCTCTAAAGAAGGTGTAAAACAGTCTTTTCCAGCCTGTATAAGACCTTCTTTTCTTAGAGGCTACTTTCACAGAAACAAAATCAGTTACCATATTTTTCAGACTATAAGACACACACCCCCAAAAAATTTGGGAGGAATAATGGTTGTTAATGCTGCTGTTGAGTTCTGTTTACATTTACATTGGTGAAATATTATGTTGTTTATGTTCTTAAATATTTTTTAAAGATTTTATTTATTCATTCTTAGAGAGGGAAGGAAGGGAGAAAGAGAGAGAGAGAGAGAAACATCAATGTGCGGTTGCTGGGGGCCATGGCCTGCAACCCAGGCATGTGCCCTGACTGGGAATCGAACCTGTGATGCTTTGGTTCACAGCCCATGCTCAATCCACGGAGCTACGCCAGCCAGGGCATGTTCTTAAATATTTTTAAGAGCATAATTTTTTTACTTCAAAACTTTTTTTCCCCTATATTCCTCCTCTAAAACCTAGGCGCGTCTTATGGTCTGAAAAATATGGTAATTATAAAGTGCTCCTGAAAATGTAGTGCTGATTGCCAGTTTTTTACTTTAAATATATGAAATATTTGGAGTTGGGGGAAGAAGTGATAAGTAAACAGACCTGAAAACAAAGATGGCAAGAGTGTAAGTAAGGGATTTACCTCTGCCTTTGTGGAGCTCATGAAAACTGACACAGAGGCCAAGCATGATAAAGACACGCACTTCTACAACAGTGGGTATCTTATCTTTATCTATGACATATATCACAAATTTCTAAACATCTGTAGTGTAGGGCTACTAATAATACCTGACACAGCATTCAGCCTGGTCCCCCAGGTATGCCCAAGTTCTTTACAAAGGGTTTTCTTTTTAACCTTCAGGAGGCATCTCTTTCCTTTGGAAGATGGGAAAGGGCAAGGGCCCTTAGTTCCATTTCCTACAAAAGAAAACAAAGCTTCACAGTACATTAACAAACCAGAGGTGGGAAAAACCAAGTACTCTTCTTCATCAACTCTCAGAAAAGTTTCGTACTTGGTTCTGAGGTGTATTTTTTGTAGGGGGGGTTGGAGGTGGGGGTGAGGGTGGTAGTCATGGAAAAAGGGCTGCAGCCATCATCAGGGAAAGGTGATTAGAAGGAGACCTGGCAATCGAAAACTGGGAGCTGTTGCTAGGAAAGAATGGATGCCTTCAAACAGTTCAATTCCTTGGGATGCACAGGGCTGAGTTTCCAGAAGGAGCTGGTGCCTACTGTTTTCCCCTTGCTCATCTTCCACCTCCACTGGCCACCAGGCAGATGTCTTGGGGCACTCCAACAAGGCCTCATCCTGTTCTGTGGCTGTTTTGAGACTGTCAGAACCACCTTTCTAGGCCAACAACATAGTGCTTCCAGCCCAACATCCTAATGGGGTCTGGAAGGACAGGCTGGGGAAGGACTTGGCTGTCATTCAAGATCAAGGACATTCCCACCTCATCCCAGTTTCCCTTAGCAATCCACAGTGGATCTCTCAGCCATGACTTTTTTACTCTTTCCAAAGTTACTTCGTTTCCATCCTCTTACACCTCTTGGGGCTAGTGAATTCCTTAGGTTTTCAATATGGTATATACAGTAATATTTCTTTTCAGCTGCCCTGGTAGGAAGAGCACTGACCTAGGAATCCAACAGGTCTAGGTTCAAATCCCACCTCTGCTACTTACTAGCTAGGTGACTGACTACAGGACATTTTCATCCCTTCTCCAAGACTCTGGTTCTTCATCTGTAAAATGGGGTTCTTGATACCTCTTCTTTGTGCCTTGCATGGCTGCTAAGATGAGAAAATGAGATCTTTGACACAAAAGCTCCTTCAATAAAAGCACAAACTAGGGTGCTGATGCAGAGTCTGATTTGTTTTAGCTGAATCTCCTTCTAGCTCTTAGGGTGCTGTTGGTTCTAGAATTCTCAGATCTGGTGAATAAGGCTGTGTTCCCTCTCTCCACCTCTGCATAATTTTATACTCTGGTCACATCCCTTCCCAGCTTTCATCTTTCTAGACTAAAGAGTCTGCATTTGTTTAATCTATCTTCATATGGCAGTCCCCTCCACCTTCCCCCATCCCCTTGATTATAGAGTGGCCCTTCTCTGGATCATCTCCAGCTCCATTATGTCATTCTGGAAGCACTAACACCAAACCTGCACAAATGTGTGTGTGTCTCAGCTCTGAACCTCTGACTCTTCCCACTCCCCAATTATAAATCCTAGAACAGGATGGTTGCCTAAGACCCTCTCTCCAAACTACATAGAAGGCCAATTAGCCTCAGGCTGTAACCTCCCCTTCTTTCTCTGCGCATCCCTGGCCCCAAGGGGCTAAAACGGCTCCCTGTCTGGATTGGGAGGCTGGGAGGTGGGTAACTAGGATTGGGGGGAGGGGGAGGAAGGGGGTCTTGCGCAAGCGCACGTAGCTGCTCGGACCGCCAATGCTGTTGCCTCCCGAAGCAGAGAGAGGCACAAGAGGAGGGAGGGAGAACCGGGGAAGGGAGGAGGAGGAGGCACTTGGGCTGCAGCTCGCAAACAGAGGCAGTCTCTCTCTCTCAGCCCTGGGAGAGACGGGGAGCGGCTGCCGCGGAGTAAGATGCTTTGCGGGGCGCCCTGAGCCTGAGGGCGCTTGTGGCAGCTTCGTTGGCCGGGGCAACGGGGCAGCATTCACCATGCATCAGTCCCTGACTCAGCAGCGGTCCAGCGACATGTCCCTGCCTGATTCTATGGGTAAGTCTGGTCGCCTTTTCTAGGGGCGGCGGCAGCAAGGGGTGAGTGCGCTGCTCTCAGGACTGTGAGCGCCTTGACCACCTGGAGAGCCTGGGAGCGGGAAGCAGGGCAAAGGTGGGGGTCCGCAAGCCCCAGCGTCTCGGTCTTGGACCAGAACCCCAGGGGAGCGGCCCAGCGGGGGCGGGGGGGGGGCACGCTGAGATTGGAGCGCCCAGCTTGCGTCGGAATCTCCCTGGCCAGAGTGGCGGTGTGAGCGTGTTTGTGTGCGTGTGTCGACAGACTTGCAGCCAGTGGTAAATCCCAGCTGTCTGGGGATCAAAACACTTCCCTGCAACCTGCTCCTTCGCTTGCCATTCGACGCTCCCTCTTTGCAAAGTCCGCGTCACTTCTAAAAGCTCAAGACTAACGATAATTAGAAGAAGCAGGAACCTCGCCCCCTCCCAACTCTGTCGAAGCTGCCCTGAAATATAGAGCAGAAATGAGGAGAGTGCTGACTTGCACCTCGCTGACTTGGGGGTTTGCGCAACCCTGGGGGATGGGCGTGTGGGAGAAGAAAGAGGGGGACTGGTGGGAGGGGAATTCCTGAAGAATCACTCAAGACAGCCCAGTCCTGCCATCTGAAGTGGCAGGATAGACATTCTTAGAATTTGATTCCTATTCTGCTCCAAATACAGGAAATATAATATGCGTGAGGGTGAAAAGGTGGGGGGTGGGGGAGGACAAGTGAGAGCTCGAGAAAGAAAAAGCGAGCGTGAGCCCGCGCATCTTCTGAAGTGGCGCTTTCCCTCTCTGGGTGGAATAGAGGGGGAGGGGGAACCCACTAGCCTGATTTGGTTCAACACCTTTCCTCATCAAAACTGGGGGACAGCTGCCTCCGGCACCAACTTGGCTGCCCCTCGATGCTGTTTTTGGTAGTTACAAACAAAATGCAAACCCAGTCCTCCTCAACTGTTAGGCACCTTCCGAAGCCCTATGATTTCACTGGGCAGAGAAATTAATTTGGAGCCCAGGAGAGTGGGAGGAGGATTGTCAAACCATGATTCCATCTAATATTAAAATTCACCTCAGATACACTTTAACCAAATCGAATTTTTCTCTTTCCAACATACTTTGCATTCTGCAAAAATCCCTCCATCCTCAATTCATGCCATCCAGTCTGCTCAGGTTTTCTCTGAAGAATTTGCGGGAACATCTCAAGGGGAGGGGCAGGAGCGGGGAGAAGGTTGCACCCCCTCTGTGAGCTCCCTATTGCTGGCAAAAGACTCAGTCTCAACAGAATTCGTTCACTAGAGGGACCCCAGAAAGTACAGTCTCTTAGATGGTGGAAAGATTCGTATTTTTATTGGTTTTACATATTCCCCACAAGAATTTGCTGTTATGTTTTTAAAGGCTTAGTTATTTGCAACGTGGTACAAATGAGGCCAAGGACTCGGGTCCGAATCAGAACACAGCAGTACCAGACTCCTCCCAGGTCACTCTCCCTAACACACACACGCACACGCACATACACGCACACACAATGCATCCCTCACTTTGACCAGCTGTGGCGCTAACACAGCCCTGGCTTCCCGACGCCAGGAAGCTGCGCGGGAGGGCTGAGGGGGAAGAGTGCGAGGGCTCTGCAGCACCATACCTGCAGCCACCACAACCACATGCAAAGCAGGACCCCCTCGCCGGGCCATCGCCTGTGGGGGAGTGGACAGGTTAGTAGCTCACGGCATAAAACGTCGCTACTTGCCACACTGCTCTGTAGGTTGGGGGAAAAGATGAAGAGATTCTCTCTCAGGCTCCCAGGGGTCTTCAGCCAATCTTGCATTTCCTGAAAGGTCTTCGCAACAAGAAACAGAGTGGGCTTCGTCCAGACACTGCGGGGAAAGAATCATGGATCTCTTAAGGACTCAGGAGTCCACTCTGTGCATCCCTCTTTGGAAAGTCTGCAGACTCAGGGCGCGAGCAAATTCCTGAGTGGAGTGGTAACCCTGGGTTTCCACATTTTGGACAAGGGAGTCTCCCTGGAGTTCCCTGGCGCTGGTCCCGTGCAGCCCAGGCCTGAATCAGCCTCTAGGCTACTTAGGAGCTACTCCCTCTTAACTCAGCTCTGGCAACGCCACCCTCCTTTGCATGGGGGAGTAGAAGGGGAGGGGGGTGTGTTAGTGTTTCAGCCTCCAAGGGCAGCATTTCTGAGGGGATTCCCCCTACAGGCACGACATAACCGTAGCCAAGCCAATAAAATTGAAAACAACACAGATACACTGAACCAAAGTGCCTGCGCAGTATGCTTACTGGCTGTCTGGGGATGAGCGATTAGTTCAAAGCTTGGATCAGAGCGAGCGCTTGGCAATAGAAAGATGCTAATTTGACTCCAGCATCCCTTCATCCCCTCCCAGTACCCCCTTCTTCCTTTTAGCAGCACTGCTCCCAGGCGCTAAGGTACCGCTACTACATCAGGGCACTTCTTCCCTTCCAAATAACACATTTGTAATTTGCTGGTGGTCAAAGATTTGCCAAAGTGGGGGGAATTTCAGTGCCTTTAGGGAAATATTTGAGAGTTTGGCAGAGCCTTGAGGCTCTTCTGTGGGCAGCCATCTGTTTCCATGGATGTTCAAGGCTGGGACTTCCTGGGACCCTGTGTGGCCAAGCTGACCAAGGTAAGCAAATCCTAATCAGTTCAAAAGATCAGCGTTAAGAATTAATTGGTCATCAACAACATAGTGCACAAGACAGGATACTGGGACCCCATCTTCTCTGCACTCAGATTATACACCCTATAATCAAGAGGGTAATCAAGAACATGTACGAGGTAAAACACAAGTGAGCACAGACAACCATGCTACCTGCTGGCAACCCACATCTTGGTTTCCATTGGATACATAATCCTGAAACTAGTGGACATCAGATGGGTTGTGGACCATATCTACAATCACAATTATAATTGTAGCAGTTATAATGAAAAATATACTTATTGAGTAAGGTACCAAGGTAAATAGAGACATGAAATAATGAGTGATTTCAGTACAGTGAACTTGGTCAAGAAAAACTTGGAGAAGGAAGTGCGTTTTGGGCAGGTTTCAGAGGAAGGGAAGGACCAAGATTCAGAGACTGCATTGCAGGAGTATAGGGTGGGGAACAGGACTATGATGGGGTGAGGGTGGAGAAACCCAGAGGAAGGAGAAGCTGGTTGTATTTGGAAGGGTGGAGACAACAAATAATTGGGCACTTCTAGAGCTGAACATCCTGGTCCTCACAAATCTGGGGTGAAGGTGGAGCACTGCAGAGGGAGGGCTGCAGTAGTTCTGCAGGGAGGCTGTTGAGGGCAGGCAATGCCAATGATGGGATTTCAGACTCTCCCACTGCTGTCGGTTACAGGAGTAGTTATTGTTGAAATATGCTGGGCACCTAGTAGACAAGCTAGTGAGAGGCATTGGGGTTATGACACTAGCTGGTGAGAAGGCTTTCAGTTCTGGGGATCCCTCAGATGTACTCTATTTTAAAAAAAATCAATTCCATGAGTGTAGCCCATATTTATTCACACAATTCCCCCTGTGGACTTTGTTATTAGGAAGGAAGCAATTTTGAGATGTTGCCTTGTGTTTATTCAACAAGTATTGACTACTCACTGGGTATCAAACATTGTAATAGGCACTGTTTTCAAGTCCCTGCTGCTGTATTTAAGTACCTCATGGTGTCTGAGGCTTTTTGATATGTTCATTTACTAAACAAAATTGGAATCAGATATTCCTGTGTTTACAGGAACAGCTAAGGCAAATCCCAGATTGCACCCTAATAAGAACAGCCCTCTACATCTTTCCAAAATAAAGCCACCAGGAAAATGTCTTAAGCAAACACAATGAGTTGCCTTTTAGGAGCCTGGGCCACACCTTCAGAGAACAGGTGTGTCTTGCTCTATGTAGATGTGACTTTTAAGTAAAATTGACATTAAAGATAAATGGAGGGGTGATTGTTCACTTTTAAAAAGAATTCCCCTGCAACATTCCTTAAAATGGTCTACTCCTCAAGTGCAACTAGAAATAATTTCATTTTACACAAGTGTGGTGCTTATAGTATAAAATAAGGGGTGACATGAAGGAGGAGGAGGGGAGAGAGAATGGATATAAAACCTAGCAATGGGAGAGTTTTCTTAGGAATTTTACCCAAAGTAAATCTATCTAGAGGAAAGGCCTGGTGGAGCCCTAGGATCTTTGCCTGGGTTTCTTAGCTGACTGGGTTTTCAATTCAGGTTCTAAAGCAGGGGGAAAAATAGATTTTCAAATAACACCATGTGGTTTGCTGAGTCACTTTTCTGACCTGTCTCCCATGCTTTTAAGAGTTAGAGTGATATTTGCAAAAGAGACCCAGCAGCTGTGAATAGGATCAAAAGCCAGTTGGTGGGAAATGACCAGGCTAGTGATACCAAAAAAAAAAAAAATGAAAAAAATTATGCACACACACACTCCCCCAATTAAGTCTCTAAGGTTACATGTGAGGTGTTGAGACACTTTCATGTGTCACAAAGACCCCCGTGGTGTATCCAGATGTTCCCTCACTCTCTTTTGCCAATCTGGGGCAGAGATGGTTTAAGTGACAAAGGAGAAAGGCAGACAGGAATGGGAAGTGATATTGGTAAGTTTAGGTTAAAACCCCTCTGTGGAACCAATCCTCAGATTCACTGAGAAGGATCTATCATCAAACAGACTTGGGGACCATGGTTTGGAGATTCATTTAGGGCTCCTCAAAATCAAGAGGAAGGATAAACAGATGAAATAGATCCTGCTTTCCCCATCCCCACCACTTGCAGTCCGGCTTCTCCCAGGCTCACTTATCCGGTCAGCTTGCCATTTGCGTCCCAAATAGCCCAGTCACAAAAAGGGCCCTACTGTCACAGGTGTCTCTACTGGCCCTTCTGTTTTCCTGTGTAGGTCCCACTGGAGAGGAGCCTCATTTCATGTTTCCTTACCTCTCCTCCCCAAGTGCAACAGGGCGCTTTAGCATGTGGGTGCTTGTAAACGCTCATGTCACTTCTACATTTCAATGTAAAATAACCCTAGACTAATGTCGTAGTCTAAATGACCCTGGTGAGTCATATCCCTCACTGTCTAGGCTGACGTCAGGGCATACAGCCAGCCCCTCCCACCTCCCTTGGAACCTTGCAGGGACTGCACTGGGGAAGACAAGATAGATGATGAGGCTAACCAGACTGGCACTGTTGATGATTTTCTTCCCTATAGGAAGAGATTTATGCTGGGGGCTTCAGGGTCAGCAACCACCCCTCCCTCTCACCACCAGCAGGTGTCCAGAGCCCTGCTGTTTTTTTCCTCCTTCTCTCCCCCTTTTTTCATCCCCTCCCTCCCAGTGGTGCAGTCTGAGCGGCTTCATTCGGCAGCTGCTTCCTGAGGCTGCAGCGAGGCCTCCATGAATGACCAGGTCCAATGAACAGACCCAAGTGGCCTCTTTAGACCCATAAATGACAGTCAAGCCACTAGGTGGGCAACCCCAGCACAAGGCTTCCTACTGCTTGATCCTCACTAAAGAATTAGACTCTCATAGGGTAACTCATCCCTGGTATTTCTTGTTAAGAACCCCCTCCCCAGCCCAAAGAAACACATGCAGAGTAGGGAACGGCATTCAATTCCTTTAAAAAAAATTAAATTGAAAAATGAGTCTCAATATCATTTTCTATCTTATTTAATAAGCCTGTTTTCAAAAAAATATTGGTTTGCACTATCATATCTGATAAGCACTGAGTAGAACAGGTTTCTCATTATTTATATTTATGTCACCCTCAAATAAGCTTATATGTGTATAAGTTATAATCTTCCCCATCTACCTCCCCTGATGCATATCTTTGTGGACTAATGGCCTCCAAACCCTTACTTTATTACACATATTTGTTATGTGACAAATCTCGTCAACACACCATTTTAAAGTTTATACATGAGGTAGCAAATATCAGAAATAAATGGAAAAAAAAAACAGTTCCTAGCTTGGTTCTGATATTTACACTGAAAATGAAATTTCATATCTTCAGCTCATGAAAAAAAAAACCTTTCTTACTTACACATTGGCTTTAAAATATTTTCATTTAATACTTCCACACATACACTTCCCATTTATCATGTCTTATAATTTAGCCTAAAAAAATCACTCTACTAAGTGGGTATGACACATCTTTTACAGAATGTCGAAAGCACAAAAATTTGTTCTTTTCATTTTTTTGTAACTGGTAAGATTTCTTCTGTTGTTTATTTTCAAAGTGGAAATATATATTCTTATTGTGAATGTGGCTCCTGATGATTGCCAAAAGAAACCTAAAACTACATTTCTCCCCCATAATTCCACTCCCCAGAGATAACCCCAGTTACCAGTTGAAATAGGAAAAGAAATCCTTCCTAGTGATTTTTTCTTTGAGCCCATCCCTTTCCCAGCTGAAATGAACAATTTCAGTTTCTCTGTGTATTTTCAGGAGCCTTCAATCGGAGGAAACGAAACTCCATCTATGTCACCGTGACTTTGCTTATTGTGTCCGTGTTAATTCTCACAGTGGGACTTGCTGCAACCACCAGGACCCAGAATGTGACTGTTGGAGGTTATTACCCTGGAGTTATTGTAAGTATAAAAGGCATAGGTAGGTCTCAGTAGGTTGCTGGCTATAGACATTTGAGTTCCACTCCGTTGGTTTTCTATTCAGTTTGAGTTTCTACTGTTTGCTTCATTTTCCTTCTTTATATATCTCTATATTTATATACAAAGACAATTCTGGGCCCATTAAGAAGAGCGCTGGACTAAGAATCTCCATTCCTAACTGGCAATGTGATCCTGAGAAAGTCATCTCACTCTTTAGGACCTAGGTTTGGAGATGTTACTAACTAGCAGTGTTAACATTAGGCGAAGGTCATTTCTTCTCTGGGAATCTGCTTTCCAATATATAATAGAAGTCTCCTGATGTTACCTGAAATCTGAGGACACTGGCAGCCTGACACTATGTGACCAAGAGCACTGATCTCCAAAGTGATCCTTCACTCTTATCAGGAAAAATACTTGGAGTGTTTACTCCTAAAATAGGTATATTTATTAATTTATAAATTATGTAATTTATAACACATACAAAGTAGAAAATTAAAAATTAGATAAGAGTAAAATCAATAATTATTTTAATATTTTCATATTAACATTATCTTAATTTCAAAGAATGATATGCACATCACATGAAGTCTTGTCGTTAAAGATAGTGACTATAAATCCTTGTTTCAAATAGCCTACTAGGTAATTTTGAATATTTTTGGCTGACTTCTTATCAGATATGATTAGATTGCTATTAGTATCTTTGTTTTTTAATGTCACTTTCACCATGTGGCTGACAAAAAGCTCACCCTGAGAGTTAAAAATGTCAGCTCTATCATATTCTTGTTGCTGGCTTCTGCTTACATTATTAGGGTCATCTTCAATTTGTGGTGTCTCAGCAGGAGGCTTTCCAAACTACTTGTCCATTTTCTTGAGACTAATTTAATTAAAATTAGCTAAGACAATCTGGGCACATGGAAAGTGCCCCATCATCAACCCTCTGCTTCTTGGAACTTGCCCTCCTCCCACAGGATAGCTCACTTTGCGGCCTGACATTCACACCAAGGGAGGGCGCCAGTGACACTCTGTTTACTGAATATCTGTGATGCTTAATTCCTTTCTTATTCTTTTAGACAAACAATAAGTAAGAAAGAGGAGTTCAAATAGTTTCTTTCCTTACTTCAGTGGATTGTTTTACTCACTCCCAGGGTGCATGCAATCCACTTTGAAAGCTGCTCCACCCTTTACATGCAAAACCTCATTTTATATCAAATCATCACATTGGATACTTCAAGTACCAATTTCATTGATAATGATATCTCAATAAAGCTGGGGAAAAAGAAAGGAAAAGAAACAAAAACCTCATTTGGATCTACACACACTGCTGTTAACCCCCTAAACTTACCTCTCAAGGTTGGATCATATTTTTAATATCAAATGACTTCCAAATTGTAGTTGCTAGTGAACAGGAAGGATTATAGGATGATTCATTTAAAAAATATTTTAGGATAGCAAAGTGGTCAGACATATCTTTGTTAGTGTTTTGTTTCTTTTCTCTTTTTTTCCTTTTCTTCTTTTGATAGATGGGAATGAGAGGGAGAATCAAGGAGAAAGGGATTAAAGATGGATGCCTTTGACATGCCAGCAGTAACCAAACCTGACAATCTGGGCACATGGGAATGTGCCTAGGTCACCAATTCCACACTCAGCCACCTCAAGAGCCCTAGCAAAGCTGGGGTCTGACATAGGCTGGACTCCCTTGAGCTGAACTCTGCCCAGAGATGTCCCTTTGCAGTTCTTTGGCCTGCAGGGTTCCCCCTAGCCAAGGTCAGGTGTCCCACAGACACAGCTTTGTGTCTTCTGTTAAACATGTGATGTGAAAACTCACCCAGTCCACTTCCTGTGGTGAGGCAAGAAAACCACTAGTCAGCAGAATTGGATTTTATTTTAAACACAAGCAGGGGGGTGGGGAGCAGAAGTGGGGGTAAGGTTGAATTTTGGTGGCTGGGAAAAGCAATATATAGGGTCTGTGTGACTGTGTCCTTCAGGTAAGCTGCATTTAGTGAAATATTTCTGACTCATGAGCTAATAATGCTCAAGCCAAGATTCAGACTCTCCATGGGTGAGGGGAAGGCACTTTCCATGTTATTTAAGAGTGTTTACTCTTATTGACAAAGGGTGGCTATGAACCTTCTTTGTAGAATGTCCGATTGTGGGTGGCTAGGTGGGAATACATTAACAAAGGAACGAAGGTACATAATTGTTGTTATTTGAGTATCTGATGTTCAACTAGGGCTGCAAGTTGAAGCAATAGGGGCATGTGTCTCTGTGTGCACTTTTCACCAAAAGCTTATCTGGAAATGTTAATAGGAAAGCCATGGTTAACAGACAGTGTGCCCCACGGTTTAACCTTTAAAAACTTGTTCTTATAGTTCCTGTTATTTTAAGGGGGATTTAATTAAAGGAAGTGAAGGGGGAAAGTTACATATTGAAAAGCAGAAGAGTCCATTTTGAGTTTATAGGTCAGATCATGTTGTAACAGATACAATTACAGTTCATATCTCTAAAACAGTAAATGCCCAAGAATCAAGATTTGTCCAGGAATGGGACACTTTTACTAACTGAATAGTTTGGTTGTTAGAGAGGTACTATATAAACTCCAAGCCTGTAATTTCCCCACCTTGGCATGCATAAGAATGACCTGGTGAGCATGTGGAAAATACAGAGCTCTGCTCCTTACCCCCAGAGATTCTGATTTAGTAGGTCTGGGTGGGGCTCAAGGACCTGAGTTTTCTTTTCCTGAGCTAACCTTTGATTGAAAAAGTGAGACATGCTGAATCTGCATTTTAATGAACACCCCAGGGGAGTCTAATTCAGGTGGACCAGCAACCATCTGGAGAACTAAAACACAATAAATAAAGTATACTTAGCAATAAAACCAGAATGAGAATAATGTGGCATTTTAAGATTCCACGCTGTCAAATTGGTCACTTTGAATATAAAATATGATGTAGAGAACTGTGAAATAATTTCAGATTATTCAAAACCCTGTTGTTTTGGACTGTGGTTAAATGTGTTAATGTATATGAGATGTTAAATTTCAAAATAGATTAGGGAGTAGTTATTAGATTAAAAGAAGGCTTAGCATACAATTCATGTAAATATTGAGATCTCAGGCATTTTAAAATGTAATTGAATTTGCATAATCGTAAGTCATGTGAAACTTTTCTGGAGCATATTTATTTTGCCAAAAGAGGTGCCCTTGTACAGTGAGATGCATTATAATAGAGTGTTAGCTACTCTACCTGAGCTAGAAAGTAGTATCATCATCCTAAGACACACATGTACACATGCATCTTTAACAACATGTTTATCTATGCAAGCTGAATTGTACAATTTTTAAAATTAAAACCCACAAAGAGCCCTGGCTGGTATGGCTCAATGGATTGAGTGCCGGCCTGCAAACTGAAAGGCTGTAAATTCAATTCCCTGTCAGGGCACATGCCTAAGTTATGGGCCACGTCCCCAGTAGGGGGTGTGCGAGAGGCAACTGACATGTGTCTCTCTCTCTCCTTCCCTTCCCCTCTCTCTGAAAATACATAAATAAAATCTTTAAAATTTTTTAAAAAATTAAAACCCACAAAGAAAGAAACCAACTTGGGATTTCTTATTGTCCTCAAATATTCAAGATGTAGTCATTCCAAAAGAGTTCTGGTGAACTTTTTACTCTGGAGGCCTAAAAAAAATAAGAGCCTTAGTTGTATGAAGCTGAAAAAGACAGGGGAGAGAACCTGCTCATTCACTATAATTCTCAAACTTTAGATCCAGAAGGAGGAGGCCTCTAAATGTGTTTCCCAAGCAACCCACAAGATGGAGTTGGCCACCTGATCAGTACAGAAAGCCTTTCATTCTTGAACCCTCTCCCCAACTGTTGTACTGATAGGGCCCACACCAGCTTGGGTTTTAGTAGTTTCAGTCCCATTTTCCAGGGTATATGGGGTCAGTTAATTGAAAATTGTATGAGAGTTACCACAGTTATTTTATATCTGGTAATAATTGTATCAATTATACCAGAGTTACCTGAAAATTACATCAGGAAACAGGGACAACAAAGATCATTCAAAACAATCAATAGCCCACAAACATTCTTTAGTCTAGTATGAATTGAGCTTCACAGGTAAAGATTCTGACTAAATCCAGCCAAGTTTTGACTAACTCAAATGCTCAGGAAATATAAGGAGCTCTGGACGGTGGGATTTGGTGGTTTATTATTTGACAGAAATTTTGCCCACCTCTTGTCGAAAATGTTTCTAAAATATTAAATCACTCTAAAACAAAGTTCCTACTTTAGTAAGTGCATTTCAAAGATGAGACTTGCGTCTTGATTTGCTAGATAAGACTTACAATGCCAGAAGGTTCTAACCTTCTTTGGCTCCCTGTTGCCTCTTTAGCATTGTCATTCAAAGCATTCTGAAGATGCCCTCAGCTTGGTCTCCCATTACCTCCCTTATGCGAAAATTGTTAATTCACAGTCCCCTGAAAACGACATGGGCTTTTCTACCTTGATGTTGTCACTCTCATTGTTCCCTTTGGCCTGGACCATCCACCCTGCTTTCTCTTTCTGTTTATCTAAATGCTCTGTCCTATCCCAACTTAAAGACATAGCAGGGACATTTCTCAACTTCTAGGGTCCACAGTGGTGTCTACTGTCTTTGAACTTCCTACCATAGATTCTTCTTACTCATGATTCCTAGAAAATTCTCACATCCTGCTTTATGGAATATTGGGCTATATTCTCATTTAGTTTTGTTTATACAGGTCCACAACCCCTTATCTGGACTCTTGGTTTGGGCCAGATGTATTCACGAATTTAGATCTCACTTATTTTAGAAAATGATATAGTGAATATATCATATGTTATCTAACATCCCAGGGAGTCTTCAGAAATATCCCATAATTGAGTACCTTTATTTTTCTACCATAAACTGATTTTTTACACTAAGTGGATAAAGATGATATTTTGAAAAACCTCACATCAGTTTAAGGTCCGATTTTGCCAGCAAGTTAGTTGGTTTTAAGAGCTTTATAGATTTCAGGATTATCTAAAGGGATTGTGGGCCTGTTTACCTGACTATAGCTCCTGACTGCTGAGTCTTACTGATCTTGGTATCATACATGTCCCACCTTACCTCCTGACCTCCAAATCACAGATTCATCACAGTGCCTGCCACAGAGTATGTGTGCAATTGATATGTATTGAATGACTACTCCTTCTGAGCCTCAGCACTGGGCATCTGGGGCAGTAGATGGAAATAGACATAGGTTATAGGGCCCAGTCTAAAAAAAAGAGTCCTTGACTCTGACTCTGGTTTCTAATGATTTGTCCTTTTTCTTCTGCAAGTGGAGCACAGCCAAAATAAAGCAAACTCATTATTTGTTCAGGTAATAGGGAATCAAGATGGAGATCCAAAGGTCTGAATGTTCCATGAATACATACAGTTCTCGAGGGTGACCACGGAGATTACCTTTCTGAGGCCTTAGGAGCACAACCAGTTGATTAGAAGCAGCTGCCCATTTTTAGGAAATTCTGTTGATTTTTTTCTTCTTTTTTAAATTTTTTTTATTGTTGTTCAAGTATAATTGTCTCCATTTTCTACCCACCACTCCCCCCACCCCACCCATCCCCATCTCCTACCCTCAATCCTACTCACCTTTGGCTTTGTCCATGTGTCCTTTAAACATGTTCCTTGACAAACCTTCCCCTTTTGTCCTCCATAATCCCCCATCCGCCTTCTCTCTGGTTACTGTCAGCTTGTTCTTTATTTCAATGTGTCTGGTTATATTTTGCTTGCTTGTTTGTTTTGTTGATTAGGTTCCACTTATAGGTGAGATCATATGGTATTTGTCTTTCACCATCTGGCTTACTTCACTTAGCATAATGCTCTCCAGTTCCATCCATGCTGTTGCAAAGGGTAGGAGCTTCTTCTTTCTTTCTGCTGTGTAATATTCCACCATGTAAATGTACCACAGTTTTTTGATCCACTCATTTACTGATGGGTTCTTAGGCTGTTTCTAGCACTTGGCTGTTGTAAATGGTGCTGCTATAAACATCAGGGTGCATAGGTTCTTTTGAATTGGTGTTTCAGGATTTTTTTTTTCTTCTTTACTTTTAGCCCCTCAGCTCTACCTCAAGTAGAACTTCTGACTCCATACCTACAGAGACCTTCTTCCGTGGAGGGCAGCTATGAAGGTCACCGTTCTAACAAACACTGGCTAATGCAGCAAAGCATGGTTGAAAGCACCCCTGCTGTTAGTCAGTCAGGGGACCTGAGGGCTAGTCCTGGCCCTGCCAGTAACTTACTATAAGAGGGGACATATCCATATAATTCTCTAGGCCTCCATTTTCCTTCCTGTCTAATGGGAATGATATGAGTTCCACCAAACTCCATAACATTACTGTGAGCAAAATGGAGGGCAAATGCTTTTCAGATGTAATGTAGTTTTAATGACACTGGTGAGTTCATCAACCTGTCATCTAGTAGAGTGAATTCTTCCAGCCAGGACTCAACAGATATTAGTCCTCTGACTAGTGAACTCTACCTCTCCTTTGAGCTCATGTTAAAATGTCTTCTGTTCTGTGAAATCTTAGACTTACCATGTATTTAGCAGCCTCCCTTATGCAAGTCACAACTACAAACAGGCATACCTCATTTTATGGCACTTTGCTTTATTGTGCTTCACAGATGTTACATTTTTTTTAATTGAAGGCAAGATCCTCCACCAGCAAGTAGATTATCATTCACTTTATTCCAATATTTGTTTATTGCGGTGATCTGGAACCAAACCCCCAATATATCTGAGGTATGCCTGTACCTTATCTCATTTAATCCTCATAGCAGCCATGTGTGATAGGTACCATTATGAGTCCCATTTTTTAGATGAGGAAACCAAAGCACAGAGCAGTAAAGGGACTAGACCAAGGTCACACTGTTTATAAGTAACAGCCAGGAATATCATAAAAATGTGTTACTTTATGCTCTTATGACATCTTGTTTGTACCTGTAATCCTTAACCCACAATCTGTCTCTTCTTCACTACATTATGAGTTCCTGCAGGGCAGGGGCCGTGTCTTATTTATCTGACAAAAGTACTCAGTGAATGTTAGAAAATTGAATGGGTTGAAGTAGAATAGAACAGAATGGAAGGAAAGGGCAGGGAACTGAATGGAGTAACTGGCTGGCCCAGGATTTCCAGTTCCAGAGTGTCTTGTCTTGCAAGTCAACTCCATGAGGCTTCAGCCCATCTCTTCTGGTCACTGCCAGTAGAGAACTATTTGAGAGTGCAGACATAGCTAGTGCCTTTGTTTCATGTCTTAAGGCAGACTGCTGTTGGCATTCAAGAGACATTCAGTGAATATCTGTGGGCACTTATGAACTCCTCAATAAAAGAATTTATTTTCCATGTAAGAAGCTGCCTCTAACTTTCTCTCAATCTCTACAAATGGCCCAGAGTGCCATAGCACAAAATATTCCTGGAGTTTTTCCTAAACAATAAAAGCTGTGGAACATCCTGGAGGGGATGGGTAGTTAGAACATGAAAGTCTATTATGAAACAGAGAAAATAACAATAGGGTTTTCCAGCTCAAATCAGGTCAGAGATGCTCAAAAGTTAAATGTCTCTCAAAGTCGTAATAATGATCACTAGAGGAATAATTAATATTTACTGAGTGCTTACTTTGTGCCAGGCAATGTGCAAAGTTCTTTGAATGTATTGTCCTGGTTAATCCTTACAAAAGCCCTATAACATGGCCACTACTATAGTTCCTGTTTTCCAGATATGGAAACTGAGGTTTAGAGAGGTCAGTCAGCTTATTCAAGATCTCACAAACATAAGTGGCACATGAGCTTGGGTTAGAAGCCAAACTAGTATGATAACCAGGTTTTTTGTTGTTGTTGTTGTTTTTATCTTTTTTTGATAACCACGTTTTAATCAGCATACTTTATGACAATGCATTTTTAATTACCTTTATAATAAGATCAGGTGGGAGACAGGAATAGTTTAACCACTGAGTGAGCATGTTCTCAATAGAGTCCTGGGTGACATGGGATCTGTATACCTTTATGAACTTCAGTTTCTATTTCTCAAGAGGGTTTGCTGGCTAAGTGGCGCTGCAGAATTAGTCTTTGTAAATTTATATTCATTCCTTCCCTTCATTCTCTTTCATTCTCAGGTTTCTGGAACAACCACCCAGTCCCCCTACACTGCCCCAACCAAACTCGTGCCCAGCCATGGGTCCATTTGATTTCCAAGTCTAGGCATAAAGTTTGGGGACTCAGATTGAAATAGATTCCTCTGTGAGCCAATCTAAAGCTACAGATGGAAACCTAGACCATTAGTGAGTCTAAAGAAATATGTAACTACATCACTGAATTTTGTTAAGATTTATTGGTCCATTCTCACTACTTTTTACTTCTTTCATTTCCATCCCTATCAACAGCCATCAGTTAGTGATCGTTTTCAGCTGACACTGGAAGACTCTGCCTACTAATGGCAGAACTGAGAGGAAAGTGGGATCTGCTACACCGAGCCATCATCCCAGCCACTTAGGGAAATTGTTTTTCAGGGTTTTACTCTGCCATTTCTATTCGCCCTTTAATGAATGCTTTCTGTCCATAAATGAAGCAGAGATGGAAGAGGTGAATAAGTGCTAACATAAATTGCAGTGGGTCAACCACAAATACAGGCTTTCAAAAAATAGTTATTTTTTTTTTAAGTTTAGGTTAAGGTGCTTGCTGATTTCTAAAGTACTTCCTGGGTTTTGTTAGCGTGCCAGATGCATCAAAAATTTTGCTATTTCAAACTTTTATTTTGTAATCCATGCATGAGGCTGGACGTTTGCTTTTTTTTTTAAAGGATACAGATCATAATATAATGCATGCTTTTTACCATTATATGTCTTTATTGATTCACCAGTCACATGCTAGGTAATGAATATTGAAATTGAAATAAGTAGGCTCTGAAAAGCTATGGTTGACTTTGATTTTTAGTTTTTGGGCACATGCATTTCTTTTTAGGTGTGATTCATATCTACAAGGAAAAGGTGGCAAATGGTGGGAGAAATACTTTTATTGCACATACTTTATTTGTGTCAGTAACAACTGCATGTGGCTTTAGCATCTATACCCCAGTTACTTTCCATTATCCTGAATTATATCCAGGAGCTGAATGATTGTGTGGTCAGGCTGACCACCTCCCCACATGCTATGTGTGCCATGTTGCTTTGCAGCTCGGCTTTGGATCATTCCTTGGAATCATTGGATCCAACCTTATTGAGAACAAAAGGCAAATGGTAAGTTTTCATTACTATAGAATCAAGTTCTTCATCTGAAAATAACACGTTTCTTAAGTTTGCCCAAATTGGGCCACAAGAGAAACTACTACTTTGTCTTTTCTCTTAAGCCTCCAGGGAACTTGATTTTTGGTGACTCTGTGGTGTGGGACTTGTTCTCATTTTGTCCGATGGTCCCTCAGTGGCCTAGCTAGTCTTGCCCTTAGCTTTCCTCCCCACTCCCAAGGAAGTGCCCTAGCCTAATCAGTCAGGCAACCGTCCTTGCCTAGAACGCCTTTGCTTCTGTGATTTTCATTGCCACAGCCCTGGATTATTGGTGATTCTCACAACTTCCTCTCTGATGCATAATCTTTTGAGGAAGTTTTTGCAGAGGGTTCCCACTTTTTAGATTATAATCTAGGGTACTTTGATTAAGAGAACAAATATGCTTGGAACACAAAGAACACAACATAAAATTATGAAGCCCTAAAGTATTTCCATGACCCATAGTTGAAACCTAAATATGTTTTACATTTGAAAGGGAGGATGACCATATGTGACAGGAAGTAAAATTTGGAAACTATGTCCTAATGGGAGTGCACAAGGGCAAGCTGTCATATTTTCCTGGTTCAGTTTGAGTAAGCTTCCTAGAGGGCAGGAGAAAGAAGGTACAGACCAAATTATAAGTATATTGCAGCTTATAAGGCTTGTAAATCAAGATGCCTGGTAGGTGGTCAGAGGTGGGTTGATTAGGCTCCCCCAGTATAAGTCTCTGTGGCAACTTGACTTTGATAAGGGGGTCTATTTAACTGCAAGTTTAATCAGATAACGTAATAGCTCTAGGGACAGAGAACTCTAACCATATATTCTCCCCACCCCCAGCAATGTGGAAATCGCCCTCAGGGGAGTTCTAATAGTTCTCTTCTTCCATTTCACCTGGACTCTACCCACCCTCTGCCCCTCCCCTGCCAGTAGTGTTTGCACTTTGGACCTAAATTATTCAGAATAATAGGGGAGTTTTAGTTGTAGAGCCTATCATAGCATAGATAATAATGCCAATTTCATGACATTGTTCATCCATTATTTACCAATTCTCTGTAGTGCTGTGAAATGAGATTTATGGGGAGAGGCTTCTGAATAACTCCCAAAGGAGATAGATAATAAGCATTTCCTTGTAGCCTGTTGAAGTGGGAAAAACTTAGGGTGGCCTTGACTTTGATTCTTCCTTCTACTTGGAGAGTTGCTTAATGCCATGCTATTTCCCCTTCTTATCCCCCAAATACCTCAAGGAAGAAACACACTGAATTCATGTAGTTCTGAGTCAACATTGGCAGATAGTGGGCTCAGGCAGCACCTACCCATGCTCCTGGAAATACCTTGAAACACCAACACCCACGTTGGATTGTAGTATCACCCTTGTAATGAGAGAGAAATTATCAGGAACATTTCTGTTAGTTAACATGGTCAGGGAATAGGGCAGTCTGGTTCAAGCAAACATTTTTTCTTACTTGAAAATTTTTCATATGTACCACACAGAGTTGATCAATTTCAGAGACTTCAACCCTTGTAAAATGTCTTTGACATTGAAGTGTTAAGTTGCAGAAGTCTTTGTAGGTTTTTGTGGGGCCTCAGAATCGTACCTATGTTCACCAGAACCCACTATGAAGGGTTGGGAAGACAGTGGACTAGGGGTTGGTGGGTACCAGATTCTTCCATAGACTAGATGGTGATCCTGGACACACACACCACTTCCTCTCTCTGAACCTCTGATTTCACAATAAATAAAATAGAAGATTGGATTACATAATGTCAAAGGCCCAAAATTTTTCTGAGTCTGAGAATGGAGTCAAATTCTGCCATGGACAGTATGCTGAATATCAGGAAGCCTCCTTCCTCTTCATTTGGTGCTCACAGACTCATGGAGTAAATGTCTTAGTTTGTTCTGAAAATGTAAAAAGTGCTTCATTGGTCCCTTCTCTGTCTTCCCCATTCCTCAGCTCCCACTAATCTTGCATGATTGCAAAGAACATCCTCATGGGGCGGCAAGCCAGAGTTCTGCTTTGGATGGCAGTCTCTTGGGGATTGCCTAGTCTCTAGAAGCAGCAAGAGTGGAAAGCTAACAGACACTTTTGTTTTGTTCCCTCTGCAGCTGGTGGCTTCAATCGTCTTTATCAGCTTTGGTGTGATTGCAGCCTTTTGTTGTGCCATAGTTGATGGGGTCTTTGCTGCCAGACACATTGTGAGTATTTGTAGTCCTGGGTTAAAGTGAATGTGCACCACAGCAAGGCTTCACTGAGTCAGTGCTGGATGTGTGCTGAGTGTTGTGAGGGAAACAGAAGATGGAGAAGACAGGATCTCTGCCTCAAGGAGCTGACAGTCTATATGAGGACACCAATGGAAGCATAGGCCTCTGGAGAACTGGGTCTAAGCTGAGGGTACAGACTCTAAGTGCCAGAGTGGTTTATCTCGAACTCCGGAGGTCAGGGCAGGCTTTCCAGTGGTATTGGGGCTGGAACTAAGCCTTTGGCCTATGGGTGAGATTTGGAAAGGCAAATATAAGGGTGGACCAGGGGAATGGCTCGGAACCATTGTTGGTAGTAGGAGGTAGGGAAAGAGGAGCAGAAAACCACATGACTTCCTGAAAGACTTTAAAGTTTTCAGTAGATGGCCTCTTTCCCCTTCAACAGCAACAAGAGCAAACCATAAGGACACAGTCACCCTTTCTCAGATGCCTGAACTTTGCTGTCCCTATGTTAGTGGTTGCAGAGTAGAGATGTGATTGTGGTCTGGGGAAAGCCCCAGAACTAGAAGCCTCCACTCACAGCCTAGTCCTGTTAGGGTGCCAAATGCTTCCTATTCTGGAGAATCTGTGCCTCAAGAAAGGCCACTTTATTCCTGATACCAAACATGTACTCATTCTATGAGGCAGCCAAGGATTTAGGGCACTTCCATGTGGCTCTCTACAGAAGCCCTCATCCCCTTTTCAGCACTTCTCATTTCATACTACTCTAGACATCTGGCCCAGGGCTGACTTCTCCATAAGGCACAATAGGCACAGTGCCTATGATCCACAGTACTTTTAGGTTACAGAAAAATATTATCATTTCTTTTCCAATCAGAAGAAAAGATGCACTTTTAGGTCCAAAGAAAGTTTTCACATATAATATTAGAATATATACTATTGGAATATAAATATGCATACCAATGCAGTCATAACATATAATTAAAATAAATACAATATCATTTTCAATATTTCTTAATGGGGTAAGAGGCCCACAAAGGCAGAAGTGCCTAAGTCCCAAGGAATTCAAACTGTAGTTCTGATCTGGTCCACAAATAAGAATCAAGCCACAATGAATATTGAGCCTCCACAACAAATTCAAATACCCATTTGATGTCAAGTGAACCAACATTGAAAATGAAAACATCTCATGAACTAGTTGGAAATTTTTTTATAAAACAATTTAACTGGAGCAAAATTGTGTTATCAGAATCTTCTGTAGACCAATGATATTTTATTCCACTTCAGTCTAATGACTGAAGTGCAGTCATCCTAAGGGAGTGTCATAGGTATGATTGGATCAGGGAAAGGATGATTTGCAACATTATTATTTTAATTTCAACTTGTTTTTGGAACTTCCTCCCAAACATAAAAGTTAGTCCCTTTTTGCCAAGATTGGAGGAACTCATATGATCAGTGCTGCCACCCCAGCCATCTCTGAAAGGGCATCTCGGCATTAACTTCTGGGAAGAGGAAAAGAAAAAGGCAGAAGGGAGGGGTCTTTTGCCAAATTTCTTTTAGGGCCAGGAATATAAATGTAGGCCCTTACATTAGACCCACCCCTTCTGATTTTAGATGAAAGCAGCCATCTTGTTCATCTTTTTCTTCTTAAAAAGGCAAAGGACACACCAGGAATTTATAACATCCACAACCTGACTACCTTAATATATGAATTCTTATGATTTTTGCATACTATCCTCAGAGCACATACCTATTTTTGTAGCATGGTTGCAATCAATCATAGTATGCATGCTATTTTGTATTCAACAGAAGTCATCTTGAAAACAGTAATGCCTTGTTTTTGTGTGGTACATTTAGCTTTTTATTATGCCTTCACATCTATTATCTCATTTCAGACCCACAGCAATCCTATGAGGTATGTAGGACAGGCATTATTATCCCCATTTGACAAGTAGTATTCACTCTGAGGAAGTCTCCATGGCAACATAGGTCTTGTGGCCAAGAAGCCTACAACAGATTTTGATGGTATCATGAGCTAAAACGACTTCCCCCATTTTTCTCCTCCTCTCCTAATTTTTAAAACATTTTTATTGAGATGTGGTTCACATCCCATATAATTCACCCATTTGAAGTGTACAATCCAGTGGCACTTATATCTTCACAGTAATGTGCAAACTGTCACCATATCAATTTTAGAAGATTTTCATCATCCCCAAAAGAAGCCCATAACTTAGCTATTGCCTCCCCATCTACCTATTCCCCCTAGTCCTATGCACTAGCACTTAATTTCTTTTTATGGCCCAATAATATTCCATTGCGTGGATATACCACATTTCTTTGTCCAGTCGGTAGACATTTAGGTTGTTTCTATCTTTTGGCTATTATGAATAATGCTATTATAAACATTCATGTGCAATTTCTGTATGGACATGTTTTCATTTTCCTTGGAGATTATATATATTCTAAGAATGGAATTGTTCAGTCATGTGATAACTATGTTTAACCTTTTGATGAACTACCAGACAGTTTCCCAAAGTGGCTGTGTCATTTTACATTCCCACTGGAGGTGTCCAAGTGTTCCAGTTTCTCCACATCTTTGACAACTCTTGGTATTATCTGATTTTTTTATTCGAGCCATTCTAGTGGGTTAGTGGGTATGAAGTGGTATCTGATTGTGGGTTTGATTTGCACTTCCCTGAAACTCAATGTTTTTTTTTTTATTACTGGCCTCAGTCAAAGGCAATGGGGGGGAATCCAAATTATATTTACTAGAAGTTTCCTCTAAATACCCCTACCTGCCTCTGTCTCCAGGCCCTGTGTACTTTCTACAGTTAGTGGCCTGAAGTAGTGCACTTGACTCAAGGGTTTGGGATACGGCTGGATGAATCTTTAAGAGAACTTTTGTGCATCCACTGTACCTGTCCTAAGACATTTGCCAGTCCTCACTGACACCCAGAAAGTTTTGAGGAAGGGGGCTTTATTAATCTATGGTAATATCTATTGGCAAGTTAAGGCACATTTTGACCTTAGAACTGCTTGAGTGTGTTAGAACCAGCTTTTTCTGTTTTCAAGGCCCTTTAATGTCATGTCACCCTGTGTTCTGGCTTGGGAGCATATGAACTTCTCAAGACCTACCTTCCTACAAACTCCTCTAAATGTTTTTTTTTTCTATCCCTTGTCTATTTCCTTCCTTGTCCCTCCCCATAATATAGTCATTAACTAGATGGAAAAGTCACTTTACCTTTTTGTGCCACAGTTTCTCTTCCAAATAGGTATAATAGTAAACTATCTTTCAGGTTAAGTATGAGGACAATATGAAGTCACGGGTATGAACATGCCCTAAGAGGGCTTGGCACAGAGTAGACACTCACCATAAAGCAATTGCTGTTTACATCCCTTCACTCCAGAGTCGGTGGCTCTTCAGATTAAAAGAGTTGCCAAGCCCTTGCTGAGTGACTTTTTCTTACCTCTTAATTGCATGAGCTTGTTCCTCTTCTTGGGTCTCAATGCAGAATAACAGGCAGAAGCACCAAACGAGCAACCATCACACATGTCTATTTTCATTTAGGGCAGTTGGTGGCTGAATCCCTTTTGCAGAACCAGGAGGTCAGGAGGGCTGTGACCAGCACATCAAGCCTCCCCTTCCGTGGGACAATAATGACTTCTGCCATTACCCAAACATGGAAAATAAACCCTGCCAGGTGTGAACATGAAAACTCTCATTCCTTTCCAGCCTGACCCCAGGCTAAGGCAACAGGACACTGTACTTTTAGAACATTATGCAGCCAGGAGGTTCGTGTACAAGCAGCTGATGGAAAGTCCTAGGTCCTTGATGGGATGGGAAGCCAGGAGGCAGGAGACACTTGGGTGGCAGGGACAACAGATGCTAAATCACATGTGTGGGGAAAAGCAAACACCAGGATTATTGAAAATAGTGAAAGAAGTCGGGACAGGACAAGTAGCAATTGGTAAACTCCCTCTGCCAGTGTGCTTTGGCCAAACCTCTAAGGTCAATTTGCATAAACTAGTTGTCCAGTCCCAACCTGCTTTTGGGCCAAGCCAGGTCCCACTCAAGGAATGTTTAGTGTCACCTTGAAAGTGAACAACATCCCTTGCCTGCAGGCTTCCAGGCAGCATTGGATTGTATCTATCTGTTCTATGCCAAGCCTCACCCCTCAGCACCCCATGCCTGAGAACTCCTTTACCAGGAAGCTGGCCAAAACAATGGAGTAAATCAACTGTCCTTGAGTCCCATGTTAGTTTTCCAGGCATTAGCAGTATTTTTGGAGTTCACTGTCTTTATCTAAATGTAATTGAGTGAAAATCGCTCATAGTTCAGTTGAGTTAAAATCACAGTAACTGCCCATCCCCCTGGGGCTTACTTCCTGAGCTTTTCCTTTTGGAAAAGCTGTGGCCTTGTGACTGCCGACCTGTCCGCCAACCCTGGTTCTGTCTTCAGGTGATAATGAGACCTCATTGTTATAGCTGCCCCCACCCCATTTGGGGAGTGTGATGTTGCAATAATCTGGAGTTTTGAATCTCATTCTGTGGGGACTCTTTCCAAGAAGACAAAGACTAGAAATGAAAGGAAACCGGAGAGGAAATTTTCAGAAACCCATTTCTCAACCAATTTCCTAATGTCCCATTAACTAAGTGGTCCAGTGCAACACAGTTATTAGAACATTTTTATCTGATCCTCACATTCTCAGGCTTCCTAGATGCTTTCAGAAATTAACCTAACCCACTGCCTGCTCTGGTGTATGTGTGTGTTCAAATTTATTATTACTGATCAGAGCACTTGCTGCTTCGTTTTCCAAAGCCAAAACACCTTTGGTTTGGTGTTTTCCTTTCCAGGATCTGAAACCACTCTACGCTAACCGGTGCCACTATGTTCCTAAGACATCCCAGAAGGAAGCTGAAGAGGTGAGCCAGAATGAAGCTATTTGTCTTCCCTTTCGGGAAAGTCTTCCGTTCTGCCTAAAACCTCTTTCTTCTACTCCTTTCCAGGGACCTAAAGCTGGCTGCTAAATATCTGTAGTTGATTTGCTCAGTGGATCAGAGCATAGTCCTAATGAGGCCATGGTCATAGGTTGGAGCCTCATGAGTCCTAATCAGGTTTACTTTGTTCTCTGGCCATAGAGGGCCCCTCTGACCCCACAGGCAGCCTCTTAGTGTGTGACTTTAATTCCAAGAGGTACAGATGAGAGTATAGAGGCCACAGGGTGAGTTCCTCCCTAATCTCTGTGGCTAATGGTTCAGTTGTTTGTGGTTCAGGTACCAAAGCTGGAAGAAAAGCAAGAGTCCCACCAAGGCACTAGGCCTAGACAGGGAGACAAAGTCTGAGTCCCACACACATGAGGGGTCAGGAAGCCAAATGAAGTTGGTTGAGAGATCTGGTTCTTTTGGAGTCTCTGGGGAGGGCTGGACTGTTGGCCTGGCCCATCTCATGACACCCCCAAGAGTCTAGTCAAATAATCCTTGAGTAGATACAGAAAAGTCTCTCTCTCCTGCTTCATACAGATCTCCTTGTAGTCCATGTCCCTTCATGCAGAACTGGAGGTGGTGGACAGTGAGGTGAAGCATGACTCCAGGTCATTTTCATAGAGCTTTCATTTCAGTACACAATAGTACCAACAGTAGCCCCCAACCCAGAGATCACTTTCGTAGAAACACTACTGTGTCCTAGGAACCTTGACAATTTGGTTCTCTGTTAACCTCAACTTGAAAGTCAGCCCCACTCAATACTTAGAAAGATTTTTAATTTGTGATTTGGAAAAAAGAGAAGTAAATGGATATAAAATGGCCACTGCATCACACAACTTTAAGGAAAGTCATTCTACACAAAATATAACATGAATGCTGTGATACCCCCACTGGCAAGGCATCAGGGCAAATAGTTTTTTAATGGCCCCACCATCCTCTTGCCTCTTTTTATTTCCCCAGTCATAAACTTACCATTTTTCTAACTATCCTCAGGTGACAAGGGACAAGTAGAAATGTGTATGTTTATCAGAAAGGCTGTGAGCATTTGGATAAAAAAACCAATATAGAAAAGAATGGTCACTTATTATGAATATTCTCTATAACACAACAAAATAAACTTACAAGCACTTATTGTATCCATATGTGGCCAAGAACCTGGAAAATTTCTTACCAATAGATATGATAAGTGAAAATTAATCTTTAAAAGTTTTTGCCAACTCAAGATGTGTAAAATGTCATTGCTCTTGGTTTCGTCGTGATCACTTTCTTGTGTTAACTTGGTGACTGTAAAAATATTAATGATGACTTCCATAGGTTCACTGGTAACCCTGGTCCCCCTAATCCTATTTTTCCTATATAAGGTCATAAGTTCCTCAACCAAAAATTCTCCTTCTGCGAGGGTTATGAGGAACCTTACCCAGGCAGCTAGAGAGGTACCATTGTACTTCAGAGTGCATGCGACAGCCCCTGTCTTCCTTCCCATCTGGTGCCCTTTCCTCCTGTACCCTGATCTGCCTTCCCCTTGTATCCTCATTTTCAACTGTCCATTTGTTCTTCTGTCCATCCTTCCATCCACCCTTCCTCCTCTCCTTCTCCACCCTTCAGAGATGGGGCACTGAGCACTGTGGCTGAGGCTAGATTCAAGCTCAGCTACACAGTGACTTGCTTCATGCACAATTCAGTCAGCCCCTGCCCAGCCCCATCCCTCCCATGCATTGGTGTGTTCATCTCACAGTCATCTTTGCCATCTCCATCTGTCACTAGCTCACATTTCCAATCCCAGAGGGTCCTGCCTCCCATGCAGTGCCAGCTCATCTTCTTCACTGTTATGTGCCCTCAGGTGAACTGCCCTCATCTCAACCGTGAGTTCTGCACACCTCGAATCCGGGGCAACACCTGCTTCTGCTGTGACCTCTACAACTGCGGCAAGTAAGAGCAGAGACCCCAGGCACAGGACTAATAACGGTTTGAATACAATGAATATAGAAAGGCTAGGGTGGGGGAAAGGCACACTATAGGGACCAGAGAAGTAGAAGACACTGGTCTGTCAGCAGATTTCGGCTTACTTGCACTACCGGCTTTCTCTGTACCAGGCAGCATGCCAAGTGCTTTCAAATATTTGATCTTATTTAATCCTTATCTATGATATGTGTAGAATTATTATCCCTATTTTACAGATGATAAGGGTGAGGCTCAGAGGAAACAGACAGCTAGCTCAAGGTCACACAGAACTTGAAAATGCTGGAGATAGTGTTCAAATGCAGTTCTGTGTAAGTTCAAGTTCAACAATACTGAACAAGACGCTATTGAGCACTCTCTCTGTACCTGGCTCTATTCTTGACACTGGAGGAGATTCAACAGCAAACAAAACAAAAATCTTTGCCTTCTTGGAGATTATATTTTATTAAGGAAGACAGTCAATAAATATATGATTATACAGGGTAGGGCAAAAGTAAGTTTACAGTTGTTTGTATGGAAAATAATACAATAATAAATAATAATAGAAGAATAAACTATGTGTTTCATGTCCTCACAACTGTAAACCTATTTTTGCTCCACCCTGTAAAATATGCCAAGTGTTGATCGAAGCTCTGGAAAAAAAAATAAAGTAGGGAGTAAAGGGGAGAAAACTGTACTTGAACAATGATTAAAATAAAATTTAAAAAATGAAGTAGGAAAGTCAAATAGATAGTGACAGGAGGGCAATGTGTGTGCTAGGTTAGATGGAGTACTCAAGGAAAGCCTCTGAGGAGGTGACATTTGTACAGATACCTGAGTAATGTAAGAGGGCAACCCATGTAGGTACCTGAGGAGAAAGAGTGTTTCAAGCAGAGGGAACAGCAAGTGCAAAGGCCCTGAGGCAAGAACAGGCTTGGTGCCAGGTTTACTACAACCATTCTGACTCTCTGCCGATTATGAAAACATCATTTATTATTTCTTTCAAAACATATTTAGGAGCTAAGAATACAAAGACTACTGCTGAGGAACTCATAGACTAGTAGGGAAGACAGATATGTGAGCAAATGATTGCAATATAGCAATATAGTGTAATAAGTGTAGTGGGGAATCAGTGGATATACTGGGGACACTGGCAACCCTAATGACTGAAAGTAAGAGTTGCTGGTGTGCGGTCAATATCAAGCAAGAGTTGATGTGGGAGCTGAGACTTAAAGGATAATTAGAGAGTTAGGAAACAAACCAAAAGGGGGTGGAAGTGGTGAGGCGTGGGAGTTGTGTAGTTATACAAGAGGGTAGGAGGTAAGAGCAGAGTTGTGGTCACACATAACATCATAGATGGCTCCTTGACCATAGAAATGCTTTTGGACCTGACCCTGTAAACAACTGGGAGCCATTGAAGAGTATAGCATGGAAGATGGATTTGAGTGCTTAGAGAGGAGGCAGCTAGGGGGTCACTGCAAAAGTTTAGGTCAAATAGAATGGAGCCTGGATTAAGCTGATATGGAGAAAATAGAAAGCAAGGAATACTTTCTAGAGCACTTTAGAAAGTAGAATCAGCAGGAATGCATAAGCAAAAGATACACAGTATGAATGAATAGCCCTGCCTGTGAGGTGTGCCAGCCAATGCCTGCCCATGCACATTTCTCTACCAGGGGTTCCCAACCTGTGGCTCATTGGCTGCATGCAGCCCAAGATGTCTATGTAGGTGGCCCAACACAAAATCGTAAATTTACTTAAAACATTATGAGATTTTTTTGTGATGATGTGTCACAATGTATTTAATGTGTGGCCCAAGACAACTCTTCTTGTTCCAGTGTGGCCCAGAGATGCCAAAAGGTTGGACACTCCAGCAAGACTCTCAGTGCAGAAGTTCTGAGGGCTAGGAGAGGGAGGGAGGGAGGGAGGAATTGGCAGAAAGGGGCTGAATGAAGCTAGATCCAGAGGGGCAGGTGGGTGTAGTCTCTTCCTCACTCAAACTCCCTACTCTCTGTACTGATGGGGGCAGTTTCTCTGAATTGAGGATTAAGACAGGACAGATAGACAGACTGGAATCAGGGAAGAGAAGGGAGGAACTCCACATCAGCCTTTTACCCTCCTCACTAGCACCAGTCTCATTTTGTTAAAAGGTTTGGCGGAGGAAAGGAAATTTAAAGACTCAGATGAGATTTGGGGATTATCTGGGAGGTTCAATTATTCATGTTATAATAATAACTAACACTTGTAAAGGACTTCCTTCCTAGCAGCAGTGATTGAGAGTTGGCTATAATTGTACTTCCTCAGCCCATCCTTCCAGAAATGATCAAAGGAATGTAAAATAGGTCCTGAGGGAATTTGGGTTCTTTTGCTTTCTTTCCTCTTGTTTCTTCTTACTCCTTCCTCCCCTGCTGTGCCCTTCCCTCTCTTTTTCCCCTTCTCCTTCCCCTTCCCTTCTTCTTGCTCCCCTCTCCTTTCTGGCTTCATGGCCTCCTGGGGCAGGGGCTGGAACCTGGCCAGAATGGGGCCTAAGATCTGAGAAGGAGAGGGGAGCCAACTGAGGAGGCTGAGAAGTGATTCCTTGTAGGCACACCTTTCTCTTTGCAATTAGGTGTGTTTCTGATGAAGGTTTGAATAAACTAAATCCTACTTTAAATTCCATTTAGCTGAGCCTTTAGGAGAATTTTTTTGAAAGTGGATACTCAAGCCCAGTTAAAGACATGGTGAAATAAATGATGGGACTAGGTGACAACAGGCTTCACAGGGACATTGCTTTTAAAAATCTTGAAACCTGGAAATGTTTTTCACCTATCTGATGCTTGGTAACCAGCCCCAAGCAGCAGTCAAGACCCTTTGCAAAGTCTGTTGTGCTAAGATTGCAAGGGAAAGGCCACTAGAAAAGCACTTACTAAGCTTTTCATCAGGAAACCACCCCTAAGGCCGTGAGACTTAAGAGGGGATGATCCTACAATGAAGGAAAAAGTTTTATTTTGACCTAAGGTTTTTTTCAGCCAGCTATGAGGAGACCTAAACTCCAGGCCTAAATATAGCTAGCCACAAGCACTCTAAAGCTCAGAGACTTTAATTTTGCCGAATGTGTATTTGTTTTCCTCACATAAAGCCTATTTTTAATCAATTGCCAGCTCCTCCAGTCCATTTCCTGGAAAGGAGGCCAAGAAAAAAAAGTGGGAACAAACACATCAGGCAGACATTTGTACAGTGCTATGCAAACAGAGTTTCTACTGTCCCCTCAAATCCACAGATTTTCTCTGATGTCAGGGGCAGTGAGGTTTTAATACCAAGCACAGATTATTTCATTTAGCCTGTACAGGATGGTAGCCTTTTCTAGGACACAGTTCCTCAGCAGCAGCCTTTTCAGAGTACTTTACTCAGCATTGGAGAGGTCAAGTCAATATCACTGGTTGTCAGTGTATAACCTGAAGGAAATGAAAGGAAATGGAGGTACTTTGTGAACTGCTTCAGCTGGTAACAAAATGAAAGATCATAGGTTATTTTCATTCATTTTTTCCTTTGACAAACTTTTATTGTGCTCCTACTATGTGCCAGGGACTATTCTAGAAGAATACCTATCAGTAAAACATAATTTTGTCCTTAAGGAACTCAATTTACCAGGGAGATTGTGGGAAGCAGGGGTGGTTAGACAGAATACATGCAGTGAGAGAAATGCACAGAGCACCACATGTCCATGAAGAGATGGCAAAAGGTTCCAGGCCCTTAGCATGCTCTTCTGCCTTATCCAGGATCAGTTGCCTCCTACTTTGTTATATGGGGTCTGAAACACAGAAAGGTTATCTGTGCCTGTTTCTCCAGGCACACCCAGCAAGTTGAGAGCAAGGGGATGAGAGCCCATATTGGGTAATCAATCCATGATCAATGTAATGCTCACTCTTTGAACTCGGTTATTCATTCACCAAGTATCTATTAATGACCTATAACATTTCTAACACTGTAGGCAGTAAGGGAGACACAAATGTAGGTAAGAGATGACCCATGCCCTCAAGGTTACAATTTAGACAGAGACATCACATCCACCTTGACCTTAGTTGTAGCTTTAGTACCCAGCACAGTACTCAGTACTGAGTAGACTCTCAATGAACATTGGATCAAATAAATAACTGAATTATTGACATATGCAAAGTGCCTAACTAGGGAAAACAGATTCTCTGAGGCTATGGGAGCCCAGGGAGAAAGCTAATGAATGAGCACTGGAGTACTTGAAGAAGGTACTAGTGAGGTGAGTATGGAAGCTTTGAGTAGTGGGAGTGATTAGGATAGGCAGAGAACAGAAGGTGGTAGCTTCCATGCATGGGGAAAAATCTGAACACAGGTTTGGAATAAGCACCCTACGTGGCCATTTTCGACCTTTTCAGAATCCCAGCCTGGCTAAACTGTGGACTACACTTTGGAGTCAGATTATGGCAGGCTGAGGAATTTGGATCCATTTTCCTGAAGGTCATGGGAAGCCATGGAAAAGTTTTGATTAAATAAATGACTTAGTTTTTTTTTTAATATGTAGGAAGCTTAATCAGGCAGTGGTAGGATCTGGCAGGAGAGCCCTGTAGTCATGGAGGCTTGAGGGTAGGAGTGCTGAGAATGCAAAAGATGGAATTTCAGAGAAAGCTCTGCCCAGAGACTAAACCAAATAGAATAATGAATCTCAAACAGAAACAAACCACATTAATTTGCTAAATCCTGAGCCAGATATAAGTATTAATGTTCTTTTGCTTCATAGTTCAGTAAAAAATATTTCAATAGGTATTGAATCTGCTCAAACTGAAACCAAACATATATTCTCTACAGTTATTGAATGTTTTAATTTTTTAAAACATTTTATTTATTTATTTTGAGAGAGAGAAAAAAGGAAGGAGAGAGTGAGAGAAACATCAATGTGTGGTTGCCTTTCACATGCCCCATACTGGAGACCTGGCCTGCAACCCAGGCATGTGCCCTGACTGAGAATCAAACTGGTGACCCTCTGGTTCACAGACCAGCACTCAATCTACTGAGCCACATCAGCCAGAGCTATTGAATGTTTTTAAATGAACTACTGATCTATCCTCATGTTGTGGCCTGTGACTTTAAAGTGTTAATGCCTTTTAAGAACAAGATGCAAAGCTTTGAATCATGTTGCCAGAAGCTGGCTTTTAGAAAGGAAAAAGTATCACTGCATGTTTGGTGGGGGCTCTTATTATGTGCTGGAGTACTGCTTTCATTCATTTTTTAATTAAATTCCCAAGGCCCAGAGGGGTTAAGAAAGTTGCTCAGGATCAGACTGCAAATAAGTGACAGAGCCAGGATTCAAATGCAGTCCTACTCCAGAGTCTGCTGTGCCATACTGCCTATCTATATGTACTGTCAGACTGCCCTCAGTGTCTTAGGAGATAGGCAAAAATAATTTGGGGGCAGTCAGAAGCTGACTCTCAAGCCTCTCTTGGTTCCCTACAAGCCCACACTTTCTCTTACACACAGGCCTGCCCCTTCCAGTGGATAAGCATTGTCCAGCTGTGCCTTTCTGAGCATAAATAACCTCTGTGTCCTCCCTGCCCCATTCCCCAGGTCCGAGTACAGTGCAAACTAACAGGAGACACTCATAGTATGCTAGAAGTGGTCTTTTCAGCTATGTTCTGGAAAATAGTGAAATCCAATTAAAATTCTGATTAATTAAAACACCTTTAGAATTCCACTATGGGCCCTGGCTGGTGTAGCTGAGTGGACTGACTGCAGACCTGTGAACCAAAGAGTCGCCAGTTCAATTCCCAGTCAGGACACATGCCTGGGTTGCAGGCCAGGTCCCCAGTAGGGCATGCACGAGGGGCAACCACACATAGCTGTTTTTCTCCCTCTCTTTTTCCCTCCCTTCACTTCTCTCTAAAAATAAATAAATAAAATCTTTTTTAAAAATTCTACTATGGAAGCTTATATGTAAGCTGGTGGTTCTTTAATAGCAATGAGCATGTTAACACTGATTCCTGAGCCTCACCCCCCAAAATTCTGCCACATCCAGTAGGACTGGGGTTGGGCTTAAGAATCTGTTAACCAGTTCTTCCTCAAAAACACATACATACACACACAGACACCCATAGGCACATACAAATAATGCACTGACACACACAGGGAGGCACACATAACACAAACACAGATGATTCTGACGCAGGTTGTCCTGTAATCACATTGATTTCAACTTCTTACAGAAACACTGAATTTAAAGAATCTTAATATAAATTCATCTGTCAAGTTTAAAAGTCTTTCCTTGTGTGACTAATCCTTCCCCGATTCATTCTGGAGATTAACTTTTAATTTTTTCTTTTTCATTTTCAGCATTCTTATAGCATGGTAGTCACATGTAATAACCATCTTGATACCACAGTGTTTGGTTGTGACTTTCATTTTAAGAATCACTGTGTTTTAGATTCATTATTGCTTCCAGTGGTCAAGTTGTAAATCAATTTACAACAGCCTAGATAACAAGAATTTTCACTTAATTCATTCACCAGGTATTTATGTAGCACCAACTACATCTCAAGCATAGCAGTGAATAAAATGAACCAAGTCTATGTCCTTATGGAGCTCACATTTGAGTGGGGAGACAGACAATAAGAAGCAGACACGTTAGTAAGGAATGAGTGCTATAGAAGAAGTAAAGAAGGGGAAGGTCTTAGCTTGGGCTGCCATAACAAAATACCATGGACTTGGGTGGCTTCAGCAAAAGATACTTATTTTCTCACAATTCTGGAGGCTGGAAGTCTGAGATCAGGGCTCCAGCATGCTTGTGTTCTAGTAAGAGCTTTCTTCCTGGTTTGAAGATGGCAGCCTTTTCACTGTCTTCCTTCTCATGACCTTTCCTCAGTGGCTGTGTATGGAGATTTCTCTCTCTCTCTTTATAAAGCCACCAATCCTATTGGTTAGGACCCCACTTTTAGGACCTCAATCAACCTTTATCACCTCCTATAAGCCATTCTCCAAGTACAGTCATATTGGGGGTTAAGTCTTCAACATATGAATTTTGGAGGGGTGCAATTCAATCCATGGCAAGTAATGTGATAAAGAATGACTGGGCAGGTTCGATTCCCAGTCAGGGTACATGCCTGGGTTGCAGGCCACAGCCCCCAACCAACCAAACATTGATGTTTCTCTCTCTCTCTTTCTCCCTCCTTTCCCTCTCTAAAAATAAATAAAATCTTAAAAAAAAAGGAATGACTGGGCTGGAGGGGAGGAGGGTGTCTTTAAACAGAGTGGTCAGGGAAGGCCTCTCTAAGGAGATGGCAGGTGTTTTTTTTTTTTTTTCCCCAGCAACTCAGCTTTAGTTCTTTATTGGGACATTGCTTTTTGTTTATTGGTGTTTTATTTTCTTTTGTTTTGTCTTGTAAAAGGAGCACTGAAATCTTTGAAGCTTGAATTCAGATCTCAACCCTACCTCTTATGACTTGACCAAGTTCGTAACCTCTCTGTGCTTCAGTCTCTTCCTTGGTGAAAAGGGAATGGTGACAGAACCTTCCTCATAGAGTGCTGTAAGGATTTACAGTGCTATCTAATAGAACTTATGCAATGATGAAAATGTTCTGTAATGTGCTCTGTCCAGTACAGTAACCAGCCACTAGTGTGGCCCTTACAAGTGTGGCTATTGAGCACATAACATGTAGCTGATGAGACTGAAGAACTGAATTGTTAAAATTTTATTTAATGTTAGTTAATTTAAATGTATAGCCCTGGCTGATGTGGCTCAGTGGATTGAGTGCTGTACTGTGAACCAAAGGGTCGCCAGTTTGATTTCCAATCATGGCACATGCCTGGGTTGTGGGCCAGATCCCCAGTGGGGGGCACACAAGAGGCAACTACACATTGGTGTTTCTCTTCCTCTTTTTCTCCCCCCTTTCCCCTCTCTAAAAATAAACAAATAAACAATAAAAAATTTTATATAGCCACATCTGACTAGTAACTGCCATATTAGCACAGGTTTAATGAAGTCACATATGTACACTGTGCCTGGCCCATTGCAAGTGTCAATAAATGTCATCTAAGATTAGCATTACTGATGGTAACAAGTGTTTCTCTGGCAGGTAGTATTTTTTTTATGAACAGCCATCACACTTGGATTTATTATAGTGCTTTGCTCCCCATGTGCAATCATGGGTATGATATCTGTGTGTTAGCCAATGCCCTAAGGGCCAGCTTGCACCCTGGGACTGACTGAAGTATGCTTCTCCCTGTCCAGCCGGGTGGAAATCACTGGTGGGTACTATGAATACATCGATGTCAGCAGTTGCCAGGACATCATCCACCTCTACCACCTGCTGTGGTCTGCCACCATTCTCAACATTGTCGGCCTGTTCCTGGGCATCATCACTGCCGCTGTTCTTGGAGGCTTTAAGGACATGGTAAGGAAGGGTCTTCCCATTCCACAGAGGTCCCTATTGGAGGCTAGGGCCAGGCTGGGTGGTTAGGAGCATGGGGACCCATGTTTTGAAGGGAAGAATCAGAAGCAACTGCTTCAAGAATGTAACTGCCTTCAAACATCTCAAGTTGAAGGAGTCAGGTAATGCTGTCTGTCTGCAAATATTTCCTGTTAACATCAGTTGCCTATGTTCTTGAGGCACGTTCTGGGGGTGGGGGTGGGAAGGAGGGTGTTCTCATCTCTCTGATTCATGCCATTATGTAAACATAGCCTTTTCAAACTCTCCCCTCCCCAGGCCCCCACACAGACTTTTAGCAGAAGCCTTTTTGGGTAGTTTTTCCCCTAAGAGACTTGGGGGAAAATGGAAGGAAAGAGGCTTTTTAGCTACAGGTAAGATTAATGCTAGTTTCCTCCTCTCAGGAATTTCATCCTGGAGTTTCTCCAGAAAGAGCATCTGGACTCTCCCCCCACTCCCTGCATTTGGAGAGCCAGTCCTAGACTAAGCTGCTTGCCAGGTCTTGTCCTCAACCTCAACTTTAACCACAATCTCAGCCTCCCCACATTCCCTGTCTTCCTTTTCAACTCTTTTCTATCTTTGCATGTGTGTCTGCAAAGGCATTGCAGGACTCGTCACCCAGTAGGTGTTTCATAAAGCATTTCTAAGCATTTATTTGCTTATTTAATAAACCTTGATGTCTGCCCTGGCCAGGTAGCTCTCAGTTGGTTAGAGTGTCATCACAATACGCTAAGGTTGTAGGTTTGATCCCCTGTCAGGACACAAATAAGAATTAACCAGTGAGTGCATAAATAAGTGGAACAACAAATCAATACTTCTCTCTTTCTCAAATCAATTAAAACATTGAAAAATAAAAAATAAACCTTGATCTCAAATTATAAAGATAATAGATTTAGAGCTATGGTTAGCTTCCTGGCTTCCTCTGAGAACAGAATCACTTGCAGTGCTTAATAAACCTAGATTCCTGAGGCCCTCCTCCTGAGATTCTGATTTAATTGGTCTAAATGGAAACCCGGGAGATTGTGATCTGCATCCGGGGTTGCAGACCACTGCTTTGAAGGAATGTCCCTTATGTGTTTAGGGAATTATTTTGTCCCTAAAAAGGGTTTTCCTTTGACCCCAGAAATGAGGCAGATAGCCCCTAGGCCACAGGTGGCAAACACAAGGCCCGCGGGCCGAATCCAGCCCTCCACCTTGTTCTATCCAGCTTGGCACCTTGTTCCTACCAGGCGGCATCACTAAGCTCTCACTTAACTGTTAAGGAGTAGTTACATTTATACAGTCCTATAATTACATTCGGCCCTTTGGAGGCAACCACAAGGCTGATGTGGCCCCCAGTAAAAATGATTTTTACATCCCTATCTAGGCCCTTGGCAATTTCTGTCCCATTTTGGGGTCCCTGAGGAACAGGAATCTGAAAGGCAGTTGGTAACTTGACTCTGGACTGTCCAAAGGATAGGTAATGGAAAATGAAAGGTGGGCTACAGAAAAAACTGCAATTTGGGGCGGCAAGTCTCTGGCAGAACCGGGCTGACTGGAAGTATTGACTGTTCCTGCTGGTGACCCTAAGTCAAGAGAAATTCTTTCCTGCTCATGCCCAACCTGTCTGTCTGTCTGTCTGTGTCTCTTCTCTCCCTCTCTTCATATGTGCACTTCTCATTCCCATGCCCTTCCTCCCGATCCGGGAAAGCCCAAGCACAGAGGAGTAGGCCAAGTGTCAACAAGGTGGGGCCCTAGAGGAGAAGGAGGAGGGAGAAGGATTTCCTGTTTGGGCCTGAGGGAGCTTTTGGTGAGAAAGCGGAAAAGCTGTTTGTGGGTTGGGGCTTCTTTGGAGAAAAGAATGCCCTTTGTTCTTGGAGACTTCCCTCAGGGTGCAAGTGAAAGCTGAATGAGAGACAGGCCTGCTGGCTGGCTGGCAGAGAAGCTCCAGGCTTGGTGAGTTGAGATGGGACATCAGGACAGGTGTAAAGAGTTCTCTGAATCATTCCTAGAGCTTTCAGACGTGGTAACAGAGCTACCTGAGGCACGAAAGGAGTGGGTGATAGCTACTTGGCAGGTTCAGTGGGGTTCCGCCAAGGACTCTTGTCAAGATTTAGTGGACCATTGATGTCTAGGCTTATTTCTGTACTCATAATTTCACTGTGACCTTTGCTCTCTAAGGGGGGATGAGGGGTTTGTTGACAGTGTGTCCTCATAGGTGGTAGTAATGGACCTTTACTCTGTACAAAGAGCTTTTGCACAATTACTTTCTCCACTCCTCACCACTGCTAGTAGCTTGTGAGGTAAGTATTACTGCCCCCATTTCACAGATGAGGAAACAGGCCAACAGAGGTCAAGTGACTTGCCCAGAGCTAAACAGCAGAGCTGGGACTGAAGCTTAGTTTCTCAGATGCCAGAGCCTTTGCTCTTTCTACTCCATCCCAGCTCCCCCTAACCAGGATTTGGTTACCCTTTTCTGGTTCTACAAGTGTTTTCACAGACATTACCTCCTTTGTTTAGCTGCTTTAATTAAAAAAAAAAAAGTTAAAGCAAGTTGTTTCCAACTGTTGAGCTTCTTTAACAGTAAAGGAGGAGGGCAAGAAAAGTTCTGATGATTAGCAAATGCCAACCAAGCCTGGGACCTCAGGTAAGGACAAGTGGGGAAAATGAAAGATGAAAGCAAAGATCAGGGGGTCAAGATATTTGATTCATGAGGTGAGAGAACACTAGTAGGAATATAAGATGGGGGCACCATGGAGGAACTACTTAGCTTGCTTTATTAAAATTAGTTCTGGCTGGTGTGGCTCAGTGGATTGTGTGCCAGCCTGCAAACCAAAGGGTCACCAGTTCAATTCCCAGTCAAGGCACATGCCTGGGGCACCCAAGAGGCAACCACACATTGATGTTTCTCTCTCTCTCTTTCTCCCTTCTTTCCCCTCTCTCTAAAAATAAAATAAATAAAATCTTTACAAAAATTAAAATATAAAATGAGACATGGTGTAGAAAATCCTGGAACATCAACCAAGTGAACCTAAATAAAATCCTCGGCCTTGGTTCAAATGTGGTTGGTGACTTGTGGTATACCTCCCTCTAAGTAGAATGCCCTGGGGTCTGCAGAGAGACTCAGGGGCGCTGGCTGATGAAAGCCATTCCCTACGGAGTGAGGACAGGAGCCAAAGATTGCAAGCTGGCAGCCCTCAGCTAGGAGCCACCATTTCCAGAGTTGTGGGACCGTGAAAGGAAAAAGAATGTCTTCATTCCCTGAGTGGAGGTGCTTGGTAAAAAGGATCTTAAAGAAAATGTTTGATGAAGTATTTGTTGACCAAAGCTATAAGGATTAGAGATGAATCTTTCCAAAGTGATTATATCTTGTCATTTTCTCCTAATTGCATCTCTGGTTTGGAGTAAAGTGGAGAGGAATAAAAGTGGCATTCTTTCCAAAGTCCATAATCATTGTTTCAGAACAGACTCAGTTTTTTCCAGACAAGATTGTTTTCACCATATTCTGTGCTATCTAGTAACCTTTGTTTCACTGGAGGTCAGAATGCTACTGATCAGTAATGGGGGTCTCATTACTTAAATGCCAGAATTTCAACAGAAATACACACATACTCCTGTATGTACACACAAATAGAGGCAATGCCCAAATTTATTGTAAAATCAGAATTATTGATTTTAAAATATAACCGGGCCATTATTTGGAGCCATCTCTTTTGCTCCTTCCCTGCCCAGACCTGCACTTCACCTCCCTTTGATCCCTCATCTTATCTTGCTGCCCTGTCTATTTTCTCTGTATCCTCTACTCTTGACTGTCTTCTCTCTGTGGCTTTTCGGTGCTCATTGAATCTTCCTCTAACATTGCTTCTGTTTCCTTCTCTGTAATAGTCAATCTCCTTTCAAAGACTTTCCTGGCCTCCTGGCCTTGCTGAACCCCCCACACAAACTTTTAGAGATAGAATTTACATTGTATGATTGTTTCTCTATGGCTACACTTAACTTATTTGCATAGGATATGGTTTATTTGGTTTCATTTTGCAAGAACTGGAAGGTGTGTATTCATTTTTTTATGGATATTATTGAAATTTCATTGGTAACCTTTCACTTTTAGGAAAAGAAATCTACAAAAACAAAGTAATAAGAATGATAAAGCACTGAACCCAGAAATACTCTAATTAGCTAGCAAGTTATAAAAATACTATTCATCTTCTTATGTCTTTAACTCAGTACAAATAAATCATGCATTATTTGTTTAATTAATTAATTACTACAGCAGGAATTAAAGTTGGCCATATGTTAGCTATTCAACTGGGAAAGAGATTTGGAAGTAATTTGGTTTTGTTCTGAGAAAGTACACAATGAACCACTGATCCATTATTATGTATTAGATAAACCATGCTATTGCACCCAAAGTGCTAACAACCAAGTATAAGAATGTTTTCTGATAAACATGGATAATGACTAACCAATCCATCTTGGTTAGTCATCTCTCTTTTTATTATGGAGGGTGTGTTTTTAATTGACAGAAGACCTAGAGAACATGATTTCTGGAACTTCCTCAGGGATGAAATTTCTTCTTAGAATTCTGGTGGAGAAGTAAGGGCATTTCTGAACACTCTTTCTCTGTAATGCGAGCCAACCCTTGGAATGGCCAATATCTCTGCTCTCTCCCACACATGAGAGAGGCTGACAAACATTTCTCTGGTTGTGTATGGGCTGCATCATAATGACTGAGACTTGTAGTTCTTCAAACCTACTAGAAATGTAAACAGTAACCCACTCCAAGGAAGAGAGCAACAGAACTGTGTTGAAACTTGCTGTAAGGGATTTTCCCCTGCCAACACCCCAACACAGTTGCCTATGCCACTGCCAAAGCCTGCCCACACATTTTTACCACTTGAGAGGAAGCTTCTGCTCTCTGTTAATATAGAGTAGATGTGTACCAGAAATAAGACACATTGATTTTGTAAACAGCTCTCAATTAGCCACACAAATGGAGGAAGTGTCAATGACATGGAAAATGGAAAAAATATTTGCCCCACACCTTGACCCATGTGGCACTGAAAAGATATAAATCACGGTCTTTTGGGGAACTAATGAGCAGTGGTGACTTCCTTTAGCAATATTTTGGCCCTGTTGGGAGCAGGACTCCCATCCTGGACAAGATTAGCTTTAACCCTTGAAGTGCTACACACTCCACCATGTTTTAAAAATGGTATTCATTTTTTTCTGCATTGTTTTGTTCCCCAAAAAAGAATAATATATTCTGCTTGGTCTTTCATGGTTTCTTTTCACTGCTAGGGTTTTGTCTCTAGCCTGCAGGGCTGATGAGAAATAAATACACTTTGTGTCTATATGAGAGCTCCTTCACAAGTTTGGAGTCTACCAGAATCCTCACGACTTTTACAAACCCTTTGTGATTCATCACATTTTTGTCAGAGCAAGAGTAGTAGCCTGTTCAGCCTTGTATATTATGTATTTGACACTGTGTATTCTGGGTCTTGTTGTTGTTTTACAAAATCATATATATAAATAATTTTAACTTTTCAATAAGTTTAATTTTTTAAAGATTTTATTTATTTATTTTCAGAGAGAGGGGAAGGGAGAGAAGAAAAGAGGGAGAGAAACTTGGATCTGTGGTTGCCTCTTCCACGTCCCTAACTGGGGACCCAGCCCACAACCCAAGCACATGTCTTAAACCAGGAATCCAACTGGTGATACCCTGGTTTGCAGGCCAGCACTCAATCCACTGAGCCACACCAGCCAGGGCTAGGTTTGAATTTTTTTTTTAAATAAGTTGGGGGAAATGACACAAGTAATACCTATTAGTTGTGAAAACTTTGGTTGTGTAACAAAAAGTGAAGAGTCCCAATTTACCTCCTAATACTACTCCCCTCCCCAGAGATAACCACAGTTAACAGTTTGTTATGAATGTTTCCAGATTAATTTCTTTACATTTAAAAACATACTATACTCATATAATCGTTTAGGTCTTTATTTTTACATAAATTTGGATCATACTATACTAGTATAACATGGTGGCTTCTTTTTTATTTTTTTATGTTTTTGATTTTGGAAAGAATTTATTCTGAGCCAATCCATTGTGTATCTCCCAGATATTTTCATGTTTCCAGGTAGTGATTTGTTAGATGTCGTGGCTTCCTTTTCAAAAAAAAAAATTAGAGCAGTTTTAGGTTTACAACCAAATTGAGAGGAAGAATCAGAGATTTCCCATATATCCCCTTCTCATACATGCATAGCCTCCCCCATTATCAACATTCCCCACCAGAGTGGTACATTTGTTACCAAGGATGAACGTACACTGACACATCATAATCACCCAAAGTCCACAGTTTACCATATGGTTTACTGTTGGTGTTGCACATTCTAGGATTTGGGTAAATGCACAATGGCTTACCCATCATTATAAAATCATATAGAGTATTTTTTGTTTCCTAAAAATCCTCTATGCTCTACCTACTAATCCCTTCCTCCAACCTCAATCCTGAGCAACCACTGATCTTTGTTTCCGTAGTTTTGCTGGTGACTTATTTTTGTTTTTTATTTAACAAAATATCTTGGACAACATTTTCTGTCACTAAATTGTTTATCAAGAGCTGCAAGGTATTCTGTAGTATGGATATACTTTGGTTTATTTAACCATTTTTCTAGTGATGAACATTAATGTTGTTTTCTAATGTGTGGTTTTCTCCAGAATCCAACTCTCCCAGCACTGAACTGTTCTGTTGAGAATGCTCATCCAACTGTTTCTTACTATGCTCGTCCTCAAGTGGCATCCTACAATACTTACTACCACAGCCCTCCTCACCTGCCACCGTATTCTGCTTATGACTTTCAGGTATGTTTTGAGAAAAAAAGAACTATTCATTACCCTTGTTCTCACTCATGATCTCTTGTTCTCTCTTTAATCATGGAACCTCCCCAAGAGGTATGAGGTAGCCAGGCTCTCTATCCCTGATGGCTTTTTAGCAGCCTGTGTGTACTGCTGACTAGCATAAGGACTATGTAGGCATGCAAAGACAGGATGAATGGGAAGGGTGAGAGTGACACAAGAAGAAACAGAGAGATGGAAGAATAGGGGAGAGAAAAATAGGATCAAGGTGTCTCAAATTGCCTTGACCTATACCAAGGAGAAGATGGTATTGTTAGGACTTCACCATAGACCCTTATCCAAAAGTGGCTTTTTCCATTTCTCTGCCACAGGGTGTGGCCTAGTCCGGCTCCTTAGCACAAGGACATTTGGAGCCACACAAGGGTTTTAATAAAATCTGTAACAATCCTTTCTTCTTCCCCAGACTTCCTAACTAGGACTACACAGAAAAAATATTTTTATAACAACGTCTTCCCATTTGTTGTCCTATTACCAAAGAGGTCAGGAATAGTGTTACCAAATTTACACTTTCCCCAGACTAAGCACAGAAAAACAGAACCAATAAAGGCACTTAATTAAAATGGATTCATTGTGTGCATAGAACTTAACTAGACACTTCAGGAAAACAAATGAAATGGTCCTTTAGACATTTTCAGTGATAGTAAACACTTGACCACAGAAAAATGGAATTACACTAAAATTTGGTTAATTCAAAAATTGGGAACCAAAGGCAACATCTTTGAAGGAATGGAGGCTCATAATGAATTTATTTATATTGACTAAGAAGCCATAAATGCTCCAAAGGGGACATAAAACCATGAGTGTTTAGGGTTACTTCTAGTTAAACAGGCAGTTTACAAATGCAAAGCCCTTAGGTTACCTAATTTCAGGTTCAGATTAACAAAATAATTGAAACTGGAAAAGACCACTTAGTTGAACAAAGCATATTTTTCTTTAATTTAGATACTGTTTGGGGAGGTCTAGGATTCTGCAATAGTAATACAGTTGACCCTTGAACAACACAGGTTTGAACTGTGCAGGTCCAATTGAACATGTATTTTTTTTAAGAAATACACAGTTGGCCCTCTGTATCCCAGGATTTTGCATCCACAAAATCAACCAATCGCAGATGGAGAACAGTATTTTCTCTCTGAAACTGAGAATTTGCAAATGGGAAGGACAACTCTATGCATTGTCCTATGGCATTTTATATCAGGGTTTGAGCATCCAAGGATTTTGGTATTTGTGAGGGGTCCTGGAACCAATCCTCAGTGGATATCAAGGGGCACCTGTACATATAGTGTGAATATGGACTTGCTCACTATTATAAAATACAGTACTGAAACAAGAAGGTGTTCATTAAATCTTGGAATATATAATGTTAGAACTTGTTTTAAAACCTACTTATTCACAAGTAAACAATTTAGGGAACTTGTTACCCAAATAGATGATGTAGACTGGAAAACACAAATATATTCAAAAAGCACATAGATAATTTCATTGATAAGAAAGGCAAAAGAGGAACCCTTTAATAGAATGCAAGGATGTTGTAGCTAACACAAGGAGGGTCACCATTCTCTTGGAGCCCCTATAATAAAAAGTCATCCTGAGATACAGGGACAACAACACATGGGTTTAGCCGAAGAGATTGCCTCCATTTTTTTTATATCAAAGTAAACTGTATAGATTATATTGATTTTAGGAACATTCACTTTATAATGAGTCCCTTAAACAGGAACAATAATCTCCCTAGTGATGGTTGTTGCAAACTCTAAGAAGCCCCACTTCGGCATATGGAGCTTTCTCTCTCTCCATTATTCTTCATTCAAACACTACCCTAGGGATGAAAGCAAGATTGACAATGCCACTGGTGACTCAGGCTGCTGGTTTCCATTCAGTTAATGTTTACTTTGTGTTTGCATGTGCCAGCCACTGTGCTAGGAGCTGTGGATAAAGAAACTGAATGAGGCATAGGCCTTGTGTTATGAATGAGACATAGTCCCTAGCCTTGAGGGAGTGCTAGGGGACAGCAGTGGGGACAAAAAGTAAATAGACTGTTTCCAAGAGTGTTATGGAAACCCAGAAACAGGGTACCTAACCCAGCAAAGGAATCCAAATATAGCCACCTCACCCTAACCTACACTATGGGCTCATAGCAGGGTCTCCCGGCATTTGAGGAGGCCTCTACTTTTTAATAATAGCTGCCATACATTGAGTACTTACTATGTGCCAGGTTCTGTGCTAAGAAGTGTTTTACATACATCATCTCACTTATTCCTTTGAAGAAAGTGTCCTTGTCGTTGCTATTTTTAACATGAGATGACTAAGTCAGCAAAAGTAAGTGACTTTGGCAAAGAGATGGTAAGGAGAAGAGCAAGGATTTGAATCCAGGTCTGACTCCAGAGATTGGCTTGAGGGTTCTTTGGAAAAGCTGTAAATTTGAACAACACACGGATCTTTCCCCCAGTTAATTTTGTGTATACTTTCTACTGGTTTAAATTATGGGATTCCTAATCATGAGTCAGAAAGGGTCTCTTATTACATTATTAAATTGCTCGGTACTGCAGAGACTGCTGGGACTCATATCTCTCCAGGTTCTTTCCCTAGGTTCAAGCTGTCTTTTGTATTTCCAGTTCGGAGACTTTATAGTTGTATGGTGGGGATTTGAGGGGGATGTTACGTGATTTGTTTCCCTATAGAACTTAAATGGTGTTTTGTCCCACTGTTTGGGTTGAGCTTGTTTTGTTTACTAAATTCCATTCCCTTATAGTTTCATAGGAGGAAATGCCAGTCTTTACCCAGGAAAGCCAACAGGATAGAGAAACATCTGCTTATGTTCTCAGATAGATAGAAAGCATTTAACAAAATGTGTACTAACTCGACAAAAAAATCACCAGAATCACCCCTGACAAAACAAAAAATCCAGAGCTCTTCTCAGATTGTAAAAGGGCTCAAATTATAGCAGGAAAGCTGACCTTCCTAGATTTTCTACTAGATGAGTTCCGCATTCTGGTCATTCCCAAACAGGACTATTTGTGTGACTTCAAGTTTGAAGACTTCTGCTTCCTTTTTACCCCAAGGCAGGTAGGTAGAAGGTAGAGAAGAAAGGGTTTTGTTTCAACCCCTCAGAGTCATATGCTTACTATGTATTTGTTCAGTTAGGAAGCTTGGGAACATTTCTTTATGTCAGATATGAGTGAACACTTGGGTGTGGTCAGCTGGCCCTGAGGATGCAGTGAGTGCTGAGCTTGGAGAAACAACACTTTCTCAAATATTGGTCTCCAAGGTGTCCTTGCTTCTAATGAACTTTCCATCCCCCAAGCCAGGAAGGAGATAAACTAAGACTACATTTGCTTTCCTGCTCAGCTCCCCAACACTCACTTCTCTTGCCCTTCACCTTCATTTCCCCATTACCTGTCCTTTAGCTTCAGCCAAGTAGTCCAAAGTCTTTTAGGTCAAAAGCTTCAGTTTCCACCTCTGCTGGGAAAGTCAACCCAGTGTAGCTTTATATAAACCCCTTAAGGATTCCAGCTGTACTTCCCAGTCTGGCCTGCTGGGTCAGTCCCCCTACTTTAGTCTAATCATGGACTGATCCCTTTCCTGTCCATTTGGTGAATTGCCAAGTCTAGCTTAAAACAAAAGTCTAAGCCTATGAAAAATGCAAGCACCTCTGTTTATGCTCTTTATTCAATCATATCAGGGTATATACTAGATTTCATCTTAGCTGTTAAAAAAATGACCCATTATAAATTGGACCTATTTAATGAAAGGCTTGCTTTAGTCCTGGGGGAGGCAGTGTACAGTACAGGTTGCTGAGAGCCTTAGAAGGTGTTGCTGCTGCCACCCAACTTTTTCCCTTTATTTCACTTCTCCTGCCAAGATTTTCCTTTATTCTCCACCTTTCTCTGGTTTCTGACTCCCATTTTCCTTCCTTTTCCTTTCAGCCACTCTTCTTCCATCTCCCCTGGCTTTGCTTTCTGGGGCAGAAACCAAGGGGGAATGCAAAGACCAGGAGATCCTGGATTTTCCCCTAGGGACACAGCATCTCTTGCTGGTAACTTGTATCACCTGGTCACTGTCAGGGCTATTTTCTGAGTCACTGCCTCTCAGTGCTCCTGAAGAGGGAAGGCCACTGTGACAGAAATGTACGTTGGTTCTGTAGAGTGTAGGTCAGCCATCCTGCAGAGAGGGGACAGGCTAAGATGGAAGAGGGGCTCTGTGTGTGTCCTGAAAAGGTGATGCTCCTTTTCTAGTGCCATCAGCCTGTAGGCAGCTCAGGAAGTTTGAGCTGACTAGACCTAGCAGTAGGCTCTTTAGATGTTTTTTTATGTTTTGTGGTGTACAAGGATTCAAAGCTCTGCTCTTCTGAGCTGCCTGCCTCATTAGTAAAGTCGACTCTTAGGCAGGAACCAAAATGCACCAGGCCACTTCCCCAGCTAACAAAGCCAGATCTTTCCCAAGGTGCCTGCCTGTTGCTAGGAAACTATGCACTGGTACTGTGGGCCTTCTCCCCACCCTGCCTCCAAAAACTCAAACCCCAAGGGTGTGTGGACTGCAGCCAATGAGCTCTGTAGCTCTGCCAGGAACTCTTCAATTTTATCCTTTAGACTCCCAGCATCCTCAAAGGAAGTGAAAATCATCCCACCCCTTCCCCCCAATACTTCCCAAACATGAAACTGAGAAGTGAAAACCAAAGGCCGTTATACCATCCCCTTTTATTATCAGTGTACAACTGCCACCCACAGCAGTTGCTGCCCACAAAAGCCTTTAAATGCCTCTCAGGACAGAACTGCCTGTAGTTCCACTGTAGGAAACTCACCCCTCCCCTCTATGGCTGGGAACACATAAAAATGGCCTCCAACTCTTACCATCCTGGAGCAGGATTTTAAAAGGCAGAGGACCACACCCCCAGCATTGAATCTGGTCCCTGGTGGGTTTTTGCTCTCCTCTTCGGTTAAGTGGTCAGTATTCTTAGTTGAAGAAAGCAGCAGAAGAGGAGGGAGGGAGAGAAGGAGAAAGAGTTCTAGAGATGGAATAGAAAACTAGGAAATCACGATACTAATGTCTTAAGAACACACATTTTCTTGGAGGGAGGAGAAAATTGAGATTTTAGAAAGGAATCTGGCTTGTCTTGAGTCCACTGTCTAAAGTTGATTTGCCTTGAACAGCTCTGCAGGTTGTATGACCCCGTCATTCCTTCATTTAAGATGAAACAATGGGTGGGGCAGGGCAGGAGTGTGGAAGATAGCAGCTACTGTCTCTTTTCAGTAAGGCATAGAAAATTGGGCAGTGGTCAGGACAGGGAATGAAGAGAATCAGCCAGCTGATCTCAGGCTCCAGAAACCTCATGTTAAGGCTGACTCTAGATTGCCCCAGGCTTGGGAAAAGTACATGATCTACTCAGACTCTGGCCAGCAGATCAAAGTAAAGGTGTGACCTCCCCTAACAGTACTTGAACTCTTGAGAAATTTTGGTGTTAGTGGGTCTTTTTTTAAATATACCAGTTCCTCCTAGAGTTGAGACACAACAGAAAATTGCCATTCTCCAGCCCTATTTGTTGGCTTCTGTTTGCTTTTCTACTGGCCTCTTGCCTCTTGCTACCTCTGTAGCCCCCTCCAGCCTTCAGGCCTCAGTTATGCTCCACCATTGTAGCAAGGCAACAGTCCACACGAGGTGTGACCATATTCTTTGAAAATAGATATCATTCTTTAAAAATATGCCAAGTTCATCTTATATACTCCTGAAGTTATAGTCACTCATTCAACATTTATTGAATATCTACTACTTACCAAGCTCTGTTCTGAGCTCTGGGGGATACAGCAATAAACAAAACAGGCCAACTCTCCTTAAGCAGGAAAATCATTAGGGTCTAGGGTATACGTGAGCCAGGCAAAGAGAAGTGGCAAATGACTCCTAACATGCCAATTCCCTGGGTATTTCTTAAATCCAAAACCACCCCCTTCTCAAGGACCACCAAAGTTAGACAACACAAAGTAAAATGGAATCCTGAGTGTCTTGGCAACCTGAAAGATTGTTCCTCCCTTTTATCCATACCTTTGTTCTTCTTTGCTCTCAAACCTACCCTGCCCTTGCTAAGATGAAATCAAAATTATTGCACTTAGATTAAGACTCCAGATCCAAGAAAGCCACTTAACCTCTCTGACCTTAGTTTTTGTTTTGTTTTATTTATGAGATGGGCTCTGTAATACATTCTTATTGCAAACACTTTCCTAGGTATTAATGACTTAACCTCAAATGTTCTTAAGGATCAAACAACCTCTTTGAAGACTAGTTGGGATCCTATTTCCATAGCTCAGGGAGAAGTATTGAAGGCTTCTTTTATAAATGTGGAAATGGGCTCTAAAAGGAGAGGTAGGAGGAGTCCAAGATATCTCTGCATGAGCTTTACAGCCTGAGAGACTGAGAGAAAGTGGGACCAGCCAAGTTTCATGCCCCTCATTAACTTTGTGAGGTCTTAGGAGCTCTTTGTTGTTCCAAACAGAAACAAATTTGGTCCATACTCATTTTTAAGTAACTGACTTCGGGGAATTGCAACCTCACTGCCCAAAATGATGTTGTTTTTTTCATTACACAGCATTCTGGTGTCTTTCCATCCTCCCCTCCTTCTGGACTTTCTGATGAGCCCCAGTCTGCCTCTCCTTCACCCAGCTACATGTGGTCCTCCAGCGCACCACCCCGTTACTCTCCACCCTACTACCCACCTTTTGAAAAGCCACCACCTTACAGTCCCTAAAGAGGAATGCCTGCTGGCTACTGGAATTGTTGTAGCTTTTGTATTTCTGCTTTAGTGGAAGTGTTTAGGGTACGCAATTTAAAGTGTGATTCCTGTGCAGTTTTGAGTTTTACAATGGCCTGCCAGGCTAGGGAAAGATAGGAATGGAGCTTATTCATTATCAGTGCGGAGCAGGGTGGCTAGGCTGAAGCCAGGACTTCCAAGAGGCACACTGCACATGCTCCAAGCAAGGCTGGGGATCCAGCCCAGCAAGAAGCTTATCATGTTTGGACATGCATTACCCTATGGCTCTGCTTCTGTATTCAGAAGTGTGGTTGCCATCTGTTTCGTTTGGTGTAAATTGAGTGTTGTCCTCAGGCCCTTAGCAGATTGCTACCCTAGCACCTCAATTGAAGTACCTGGCTTATAAGCTCTATCTTTCCCTACCATTAAAGTCAGTTCCTAAGGAAAATTTCCCAGATGATGGCGCTGCATAGTAGTTCCAATGCAGAGAGCCCTGACAAGGATTTTGTTTGCTTGTATCTGGATGTTGGAAAAAGCTGTCCCCATCTCTTACTCCTTTCTTCTCTATGAGTATTTTAAAAGTTGCTGTCATGATTATTCAGCTCGGCTTTTGTTATTGGTACCTCCCAAAGGGAAAAGTGCAATATTCCCTCAAGTAGTGGGAAACAGGGTTGATTGTTCCAGAAGCATTGGAATACATAGAAAGCAACACATGAGATATTTTAAGTAGATCTGTTACACATCTGATAACTTAGGAGACAGTGGTTCCACTACATGTTGCAGTATTACAAAAATACATTTGCTACAGACATAAATCTTATAGTTAAAATTCAGAGTTTAAAATGCTAGATTAGGTTCTTGGGTCGTGACATGAATTGTTACTAATCTTTGTGACTATTTAATCTTCAAATATTGTGCTTCAACCCCAGCGAACCGCACGTATCTTGCACCCTTCCCCAAAAGAATCATCTGTGTTTTAATGCCACTGCTCTTATTGGTCCCTTTTCCTGCTGAGACCAATCATGACAGTGTTCAAGATTATGGAAGTGTTACAATGCTGCTTTAAATCTGCAAAACCTCAAATGTAGCCAACTTGACAACTTCTTAAGTGTTATCGTAGATTTAAAATCCATCTGGCACATTGTGGTACACATTTGTACACTTATTTTAATTAGACATGGCTTTACACCATCAACTTGATGGATCTAACATTTTGGCACACATGCCTTCACTTCAAAATGAACACTTTCATTGCAATCTTTTGTTACCCCAATGACTGATTTAAAGAAAGATTGATAACCCTACAATCGTATCATGTCAAAATACAGGGGCTATAGGAGGGTACCTAATTAGACAGTTCTGCAAACAGAACACATACTGGAAAATTTTCCAACCCATTTTGCTACCTCCCAAATCTGATTAGAGGTAGCAGGCAAATGCTGGTGCTCCCATCTACCTTGTAGACATCCAGCCATCAAGAATTATCAAGGCACAACAAGTGCACTCACTACTATTCACAGTAAATGTTGGGAAGACATTCAGTTTAACTTTCAGCATCATGAATGATGTCTCATCCAGATTTCAAATCTGAAAGACTATAATCCTGTTAGGTAAAGTTACTATTATTTTCTATAGTTCTGAGCATATTAAAATTCTATCGCATTTCAAAAAGGGACTAATCAATTGACTTACAAGACAAATATCAACTTGTAATACTCAATGAAATTTTTTGTTTACACTTTACCTTTTGCTTTAGTGACTGTGTATGACTATTAATTTTTTAAAAGGCACCATTACACAGTACGTATATCCTACATTTATCACATTTCTTAAAGTGTTAAAATTCTATGACTCATTTCTATGTATTTTTCTTACTTTACAAAATAACTTGAAACAGTACAGATTTTGTAACACTTAATTTGAGCAGCTTCTTTTTTATTACATTGAATTATATGAAGTGCATGTTACATTAGAAAAATTAATATTTGCTGCTTTACTCTTTTGCAAAACATTTGCTGTAATGAAGGAATTTGTATTTCCAATATGTACCTTGACTGCATTTTGTAATATTTACTGCTTTATTCTTAATTCTGCTTTAAAGTAATGAACTGGGCATGAAACATTAAAATATTAATCCAGAATCTATATAAACTGGATGTTGCTTAAAATCTCTATCACTGCCATGTTGGAAACCCAGACTGCTTTTGTGATGTTTCAAATTAATAAAACTATCCTCCTCCTTATCTACTTATATATGTCTTCATGGAATCTACAAGTGTCACAAACGCTCTAAAGTACCCATTTTCAACTGGTGTGCTGCAAGAATTTTTAAAATACACTCTTTTCCCTCAGTTTGTCAAATTAACAAATAACAAGAGCCAACACAACAGCCATCTGGTGTGAATGAATCAATTATACCTATTTTGTTTTGTCAGATCAGTAAAAAACAAAACAAAACCAAAAAACAAAAACCCAGGGTCCGGCACAAATAACACCCCTTTTTTTATTACAAAACCTTTTATTACAAAATCATAAGCATGTAATTCTGTAACATAACAATATCACACTGAAGCACACCATATGACATTTTAGGTGAAATGTTCAAATTAAAACTATAAATGATTACACCCATATTATTACCCTACCAACCACATTCAAGCAGGTGTTACTTCTGCCAGACCCTGTATATTTTTTGGTGTGCCATAAAATTTTAGCAATTAGTTTATGTGTACCCTGAGATGAAAAAGGTTGAAAACCACTGCTCTAAAGTGACTGAGAGCAGCTGACTTACTTTTGACTATTAGGGTTCAAGATGCATTGGGCATGCAAATAACCAACATATAAATCCAATGGAAAATTTTGTCATGCCATCATCAGAAATATAGCTTTAATCTCCTGCTACAAAAATTGAAAAACAACAGAATACAAAGGTCTATATAATTTATGAAAGATAATCTTGTAAAAAGTACACTCAAAAATCAGAATTAAAACATTTTATTTCTGCTGTATGAAGCTCTACGAACTAATATCAGGTAACAGTTAATGAAAAGTGGAACTTAAAGTCATGATAGGGAAGATTGTACAAGTATGAATATTACAGCATTAGGTGTAAATGAACACGGTTTCATATGACTGACAGAGGTGAGGGAGCCAGTGCTGTTGAATTAGCAATTAATTCTTAGAATATGCATGCCTTGACCATACAAAATACCTTGGTGTTTTTTATCATTTGTTTTATCTTTTTGGTACAACAGGAAAAATGCAGCATCAATTCCTCATAGTAGTTGCATGTGGGGAATCATTACCACCAAAATGATAATGCTCATTTAAAATATATTTTAAAGTGAATCTTGAAAGATTGCTGTGGCATTTAAAAATCTTTGTTTAGTTTGAGCAGTTTCACTTTGTCATATCTTTTTAACAAATTGCTATTTCAAACAGTTCCTATCCAGAATATTTACAGGTAATCTATCATATGAGCAAATTTGAAGCCAACTTGAAAGAAAAAGTGAAATTCAATAGCCAGAAAACTAAGTATAAAACAGGAAAACCCCATCATAAGTTTTAAGCAGTGTCTTCCTGCAGATTTTCAACCCAATAAATACTGGAATTAAAGGGTGTTAGCCCCAAAGGAATATTCCACATTAATTCCAAACTTTGAATATAGAAACTTCTAGAAAAACTGAAGACCTGGACATGCATGCAATTAAGAGTCTTCTGGCAAAAATACAATTTAATTTTCCAGTTTTCCTCCTCCCCACAAACTCCAGAAGATACTTTCAATAGGCACAGTTTAAATTCCATACTCAAGATTTATATACAGCACAGCAGCAGTAAAAAATTATACCCATATTACTCAGACTGGATAGTTTTCCATTATAGAATTCCTGGTTTGTCATACTAGCCTTGTAGAAGCTACCAAGTTTTATGATGACAAACTAATTTACCTAGAAGTTAAGTCTGAAAGGTCTGGAAGCTCTGCTGGCATCACTATCATTCACACTTGTGGAATTATGTCTAACTGGTGAAATAGCATTAATGAAACCCAAATTTCCACTGAAAATATTTCAGAATGCACCCTATAGGCAAAGAGTAATGCTATCAATATCTACACAGAAAGGAAACACATTGTGAGTCCAGAGATCACCGAGTCTTAAGTTATAAGGTAATTTAAAATTTTCCAAGGATTAATTTATAAAATGGTTGTTGAAGGTCTAGACTCACAGAACAGAAAACAGATGCACATCATTCTAGTCCTTGATAAGCAAAGGATTATTTTTTTCTTTCTCCTTGTATTATTGAAAATACTGATACATGATACCCTCAGCCACCAACTTAAGAAACACTGAAACCATTATCTTCAAATCCAGCTTACCATCAGAAGAATGACATATATGTGAGAAATTACAATTAAAGCTTTAAGTTCAAAGTCAAGAAATACACTATTTTTTAAAAATACATGGTTAAGGAGAAAGAAAATACCTATGTTGAATTAAGCAATACTTAAGCAAAGTTACACATGACTAATAACTATGCACGACAATCTTTTTCTGTATCTATTAAATTTTTTCCTTTGCAAAGTCATTTACAGAAGGAGTTCAACAAGTTAATCCTGTTATAAATGCTAGGCTATATTTTCCAACCTGCTTCCTTTTAGTTCTAGCACTTCAATAAGTTTTTACTTTATTTTCTAAGTGTTTAAATATGTGTCATTTTAAAAGGAAGAAAGGTGGTATTTACTGTTCTCGAGATAAATGGGAATCAACAAGCCTATATTACATTCCATATATAATCTGATTGCTATAATATTGCAGCAATTTGCAGATGGAATGGAACTTACTTTAAAAGGTCCTGCTGAAAGGAAAATACTAGGTCACTGATTCAACTATTTCAAATGAAAACTTCCTATTATAGATTCTAATATGAACATTGAAAAATATATGCCAGTAGCCTCCTACCCAAAATATGTAGGAGTCTCATTTCTGCAATCTATCATGTATAAAGATTTATATAGAATTAAAGATTTATTTTGGTGGCTTACAGATTCAAAATTTGAAAATTTCCATAGGACTATTTTTAACCATAATGAGCAAAAAGGCAATCTCCATTCATTTACACTCTCTGTCTCTATGTAAGAGCAAAAATTCAAAAAAAAAAAAAAAAAAACCAACCCGGCAACAGAACTTTTTATCTCCTCTTATCTGCATTATAGAGATTAGTATTTTTGCCCACAAAGACCACATAGCAAAGGTATATATACACAGTCCCAGCCACCATTCTTTTCCATACTATGACAATAAAAGCAAGATTTAAATCTAATTAGCTAAAACTAATTCTTCAGATGAGACTTGTCTGCATGGCCATTTTCATGGGGGGAGGCAGGAGGTTGCTATCCATTTGGACTAGCGGAGTACACAACCACACGGAGACTTACTTTGAAATGTTCCAGAACAACTTTAGAAGTTCATGTTTACATTTTATGCCATCTACAAGACATGACACATTTATAGTCTCAATATTAAGAAAATTGAGAATTCAGCAGTAAAGTGCTAACATAGAAGGGGAAACTTTAAGATATACTAATGTATGCTAATAACTCCAGTTATTTTCAGAGAACATTCAGACTGCTTCAAATTCTATTCAGGAAACTATCTCTCCAAGCCTTTTTTTGCCTCTTTTAAATGAGCTGAAAGCTAACTATATAAACAGATACCTGGGAGGTGGGACTTTTCAATCTCTACTTAAACTTTCAGAATAATTTGCTTCTAAAAATTATCAACAAATAATCCAACTAAACTACCTTCAGATGACATGACAGATCAAATCCTTAATTTTCTTTATAGGTCTTCTGAAAGCCTTTCCCCTTAATCCAAAACAAAACTTTGATATTTCAAGAGTTCAGTAAGATTCTGGTATTATAAATTCAAACTCAGTACTGCCATCTGTTACATTCTGTTTAAAAATTGAATCATTTTCCTGTTGAATAAAAATATCTTCCCAGGTCATTGGTTTGTTCTGAGGAGTGGATGTAGTCCCTACTGGAGGTTCTTTCCCAGCATCAACCTTATACCCAATACCATCATCCTTCATCACAGGCACAGTGCCTGACCTATCAGAGAGGTATGCATATTGTCTGATCTGTAAAGACCTGCAGGGATGTAAACGATAAAGCTTTGAGTCTCCAGAAGGATCTTGACTATGAACTGACTTTATATGTGAAGACATAAACTGATAGTTGATGAAAGATTTGCCACAGGCCAAACATTGATACCTTCGTTCCCCTGTGTGATGAATTTCATGCTTTGTACGGTATTCTGCAAGAGGAAATACCTTCTCACAGTAACGGCAAGGATACTTCTTTTCCCAAGAATGAATGTTAAAATGTCTCCGCAAGCTTGTCAGACAGACATATGACCTTTTGCATACAATACAGATATAATAGACCCTTCCATCTACTATTAACTCATAGTGATCATCATGTTTCACTTTCATACGTTTGTTTGCTGTCTCACTGCTAGACGTTTTTGGTATCTCATTCTCAAGTCTGGCCTCCCCTTCATCAGGGTCATCTTTGACAGGGATCACTATGTCATAAGTATCTTCACCAATATTTGCATAAACCTTGCAACCAGTCGACAAGCCTTCAATTTCAGTAGCTGTATCTAAAGTAATGATCTTCTGACCCTCCATTAGATGTTTTGATTCTATACCTGGATCATTAGTGTTTCTAGTAATTATATCTGAAATTTTTAAAGAATTGGAAAGTGGCTCTTGCAGAAGTGTAGGGATCTGCATCTTCTGTATCAATGATCCATCAAAAGTGGTATTTTGGGGAATATCAGCCTGTGGGACCAAAGATGTATTACTGACGGCCGAATCTGGACTGGAGCTAATAGTGTCATCATCATCATCTATAATTTCCTCCTCCTCCTCTTCATTGGCCTTGTTTCCTGTTAAAACGGCACTGTTTGGTGTCTGCTGGTTCTGCACAAGTAAATTGATTGAAGGAGGCATATGATTTGGAAGTGAAGAACTGACATTTGGTGGTGTAGTAAGTGGTGTCTGATTTAACAAAATAATGTTAGGAGTCAGATGTGTCGGGGCTGAAGATACCAGCAATTTTTCACTTCCTTGTGTTTGGCTCAGAGTTGCCTGATTCACAGGAGTAGGAAGTTTCTGAGTAGGTGTGATATTTGTTAAGGGGGGAGAGTTATTGCTAGCACAAGGTGTGACATCTGAAATAGCAACAGAGCCTGGGCTAGGCTGGACCTGTGCCACTGCACTGGTACTTGGTAAAGTCTCCTTTGCAGGCAGGATCTCAGAGCAGAAAATGACGTCATCATCATCATCATCTGAATCAGTAACAATGATCTTTTTTGTCTCATAATCTTCAGCAGATAAGGAAAAAGACTCTGTTATAATAGGCATTATAGTGGCCCCATTATCTTGGGCTTCGTCTTTTGATTTTTGTATTTCAAGGTTCTTGTCACTAGAACCAGGAGGTAAGTTTTCTGTATTACCATCCTGAGCTGTACCTGAGATGCTTTTAACCTGTGACAATGGGACACCAAGCTCTGCTATAAATTTAACTCCTAATAACTGCCCTGATTTAATTAACTCATCTAGTAAATCTGATCTAACACGAACAATTTTAGAACTATAGATATAATTGAGAATTTCTGCAAAGATCTCTGCTCTTATAAAGCTCAGTTCAACAACTTGCCCAGCAACTGAGAAGAGCTGATGGAAGTAAGTACTAGAAGCAGAAAGAATATTCCTGTGGGCCCGGAATTTTCGGTCTTCCACAATAACGGTAACATCACAGAAGAGTCCGTGGCCACGTTGCTCATTCAAGGAGTTCAGCAGACTGCCAGAGTACTGAATGTCTGTAGCAGAAATAAGTTTTCTACTCTCCATGCCTGTAAGAGAAAGGGAAGATGGGATGAAAGAAGATTAGGAAAGAAAAACAAAAGTACTTTATCATTCAGAATTTTAGCTACAGCATCATTAAATAGTTTGCTCAAGTTTTTTAAAAAGATTTCATTTATTTATTTTTAGAGACTGAAAAAAAGGAAGGAGAAAGAGAGGGAGAGAAACATTAATGCCCCAGAGAAACATCAATCAGTTGCCTCTGGCATGCCCCCAGCCAGGAACCTTGCCTGTAACACAGGCAATGTGCTCTGACTAGGAATCAACCAGGGACCCACTCAGCCATACCAGTCAGGTCAGTTCCTGCAAGTTTTAACCAAAGTTTGGCATAACTTTTTGGCTTTTATATAAATTGTTCATATGGATTGGGTTTTGGACCATGTGTCAAATTTCATGACTTCGCCCTAAGAAGAAACAAGCAAGTTTTAAATTGATCTACAGATGTGAACAGTAATCTCTTCCTTTGAATCTCAAATACATGCATCACCACTAAGCATTTTTTAAAGATTAGAATTAATTTCCTTAGTTCCAACTTTCACTTTTTTTCTTCAAGAAGAGTTCATTTTTAGCTGTCCTAAAACTTTTTTAAGAAAAATCTGCCTCATGAACACATAAAACTTATTTCACCTGTAAATGAATGATTTAAATGTCAGAAAATCTTGGTGTCTGAAATATATACTCTTCGTAAATATGAACTTATCTTCAAGAACATATTCAAAAGCTACTCCCTGCAGTCAATGACTGAATCAGCATTTATAAGCACTGAAATGTATTGCCTCTAAACTTCCCATTATGCTTCTGTTCTTATTTAAATTGCAGTGCCTCAGCACCATTAAACACCTTTCGGTACCCTCTCCTTTCTTCCTCCTGTTTCTCTTTCCCCTCACCTCTCTGCTCTTACAATCTCCAAAGGTGGAATGTTAAAGAGTGCCAAATCAAGTAAACAAATGCTACTTAAAAAATAAGACAAAGGAAAAGGAAAGTTTACCATTTCTTAATTCTTATTTGCATGAATACATTTTGTTTATAAAGAACTATGTGCACTGGTATGAGAACTTTTTTCACATCAAATGGGTTAGTGAAAATGAAAACAAACTTATTGGAACAGAGCAGACATTACTTAAGAAATATGGGGGGGATGTCAGTAAATGGCATTGCTGTGTACCACTCCCAAAACGTGTTTGCACTTCTCAATAGATATTCCCAGTAATAATGATATTCAGTGTGTGTGTGTGTGTGTGTCACACACACATATATTAGCTGATAAGTACTTTTGGTAAGGAAACACTTTTATTGCTAATATTCTGTCCCTTTAGAGTTACCAAAGTAGTACCACTGTTACAGAGCTTTAAGTTATATACACGTGGAAGGCAGGGCATCTCAAATATCTTCTCAATATTTCAAAATTACAGCTTAAAAACAGAAAGTAAGTGAGAAGTCTAGAGAGCAAGGATTTAAATCATCATCAGTAAAAAGGCATTGCCCATTAACAGCACCAAGGAATTCCAGGTTACTATAAATGCATTCATCAGAAAGGGTGACCTTTGGACAGCGAGCCAGTAACCAGGTCTTCAGCAATATGGGCATTGCGAAAGAAGTCACTTTTTAGTCGATAGATGGGCTTTCTGAACACGATTCCACAATTTTTGTCACTTGCAAATGGGTTTTTTGAATGGAGACATGAGTTAAATGAATGTGTCCCGGTGACACTGGGGGTTGGTTTCATTTTGTTTAGGTTTCCTCCTCCTCCCGCTTAGGGTGGGCCCAGGAACAACACAAATCGGTCTGAACCTACCCTAAGATTTGCGACCTGACTGCAAAAGCCATTCCGCAACATTGGCAGAGAAATCCTTCACTGGGGGCAGGCGATGGTGGAAAAGCCAAAACGCCATCCGCGAGGGGGTGAAACAAGCCAACACGCGGCTCCCTGCAGCAGCTGAACCCCATCTTCCTTCCTCCGCCCCCCTTCCCCATTTACACTCAGTGGGCTGCAAACTAGGTTTTTAATCCCAATTCAAGCAAAAAGGCAGCTTCTTGCAAACACCAACGGTAAGAGCAGCACAGTGAGGGCGGGAGTAATAAGGCGAGCTTGGGAAAGTAGAAGGTGGCAAAGAGGAGGGTGGAGGTGCTGGGAGGGGATGAGGCCGAGCAGGCGGCATTGTTGTGCCCTGGGAAGGGGACGGAAGGGGAGGATGGGCCCGGCAGAAAGGCTCTAAATCAAAGTAGGGGCAAGAAAGAGAAAAAAAAAGCACGAAAAGGCAGGCAGAGGGGCAAGGAAAAAGCCAAGCGGATCTCTGTGGAGGGCTCCCCACGCTCCAGGCCTACCCAGGGCACCGGCAGCCCCCGGGCCCCTGACGGCGAAGGGGACCGCGCCGCGGCCTTCCTGGTTCGCCCCCTCCTTCACTCCTGGGCCCACACAAAGAAAGGACCGGAGGGGCGAAGCCTCCGACTTGGGCGCTTCCTGGTTCAAATGGGGAGAATGCAGACACAGGCACGGCCCAGGGATGGAGGAAGCAGCGCGCCCCTCGCCCCCTCCCGGGTCGGGGCCGGGTCCTCACCTGCTTCCCTGTGCGGGCGCTTCTCCTCGTCAGGCCGCGCCGATGGGTGGGAGTCCTCCAACAACAAGAGGCTGGACTCCGCGGCTATTCGGCTCCTTCTTTAAACGTCGCTCCAGTCTTGGGCGACGTAGACGCGGCTGCCGCCTCCTGCTGCCACCGCTGCAACCGCTGCCCGACGCCGCCGACAGAGGGCACAGCGCGGGGGCGAAGCGCTGAAGTCGAAGTCTCCCTACACTTCCGAGCACATTTCGGGTCTTTCCGGAAGGGCCCCAGCTCCAGGCGCGCCTGCTTCGGCGCCACACTCGCCCTTCGGCTCCTTCCGTAAGGGGCCAGAGGAAAACTAGGAAGCTCTTGGAATATTCGGTCTTTTCCGGAGGGCGAAAGAGTGGGAAAAGGGAAAGGGAAAAATAGGGATAGCGCAGTCACTGTGGTGGCGATGCAAGGGGCGCTTTCATCTAAATTCAGTGTAAGCATCTACAGCGTAAAAACTTTGAAACTGCTGGGGTTTCATTTCTTCTCCAAGTTGGAAACTCTCTATTAGCCTGTTTCTTAGATGATAAAACACGTTGAAATATAACCTAATAAGTAAAATAGCTTTTATCAAATTGTGGCAATAAAACTTCTACGATAACAAGATAACAAATACATTAATTATTTTTAAGAAGTCAATCTAGTGTCTGGAGAAGTGCTATCTTCTCAATTAACAACTAAATGATGCAGTACTATGTTAATTCCTCAATTTCAACTGTCATTTACTGATCAGCTTGTTTGATCTATACCAAATCTTATCCTAGGTTCTGAGGAGTGCAACAATGAATAAGCCAAGATCTCTACCTTTTCAAAGAGCCCAGTAGAGAAACACCCAAACATGGACAAAAATGTTTGTACAAGGTATAGAACACAGAGAGGGGAATAGCAAACTGAATGTTAACATTTCAGCTGTATTTTGAATGATGAATAATGTTAACACCTTCATTGTTGATTTACTATTATTATTTTTTAAGATTTTATTTATTTATTTTTAGAGAGAGGGGAAGGGAGGGAGAAAGAGAGGGAGAGAAATATTGATTGGTTGCCTTTTTCATGCACACCACCTGGGGACCAGGCACATAAGCCATGTGCCGTGACTGGGAACTGAACCAGCATCCTTTTCATTTGCGGGACAATGCTCAACCAACTGAGCCATGCTGGCCAGGGCATTAATTTATTGCTTATATTTATTTATTTTCTTATTGTATTTCATTGATTATGCTATTACAGTTGTCCTGATTATTCTCCCTTTGTACCCATCCACCCAGCACCCCCCACTCCCTCAGGCAATCCCCACACCATTGTTCATGTCCGTGGGTCATGTGTATAACTTCTTTGCCTACTCCATTTCCTATACTGTACTTTACATCCCCATGGCTATTCTGTAACCATCTATTTGTATTCCTTAATGCCGTCACCTCTTAACCCATTCCCCCACACCTCCATCCGATCTGGCAACCATCAAAACACACTCAGTATTCATGATTCTGTCTTGGTTCTTCTTGTTTGCTTAGTTTGTTTTTTAGATTCAATTGTTGATAGGTATGTATTTATTGCCATTTTATTGTTCATTGTTTTGATCTTTTTCTTAAATAAGTCCCTTTATCATTTCATATAACAATGGTTTGGTAATGATGAACTCCTTTAGTTTTTTCTTGTCTGGGAAGCTCTTTATCTGCTCTTCAATTCTAAATGATAACTTTGCTGGGTAGAGCAATCTTGGCTGTAGGTCCCTACTTTTCATGACTTTGAATATGTCTTGCCAATTAGGCCTGCAACATTTTTTTTTTTTTGAAAAATCAGCTGACAGTCTTATGGGAACTCACATGTAGATAACTAACTACTTTTCTCTTGCTGTTTTTAAAATACTCTCTTTATCTTTAACCTTTGACCTTTTAATTATGATGTGTCTTGGAGTGGACCCCTTTGTATCCTCTTGTTTGGGATTCTCTGTGCTTCCTGAACTTCCATGTGTACTTCCTATGCCTAACTAGGGAAGTTTTCTTTCATTATTTTTTCAAATAGATTTACAATACTGTGCTCTCTCTCTTCTCCTTCTGGCACCCCTATGATGTGAATATTGGACCTCTTGAAGTTTTTCCAGAGGCTGCTTATACTAGCCTCATGTTTTTGGATTCTTTTTTCTTCCTGTTGTTCTGATTGGTTGTTTTTTGCTTCCTTGTGTTCCAAATCATTGATTTGATTCTCAGCTTCATCTACTCTACTGTTGTTTCCCTGTAAATGGTTATTTATTTCAATTAGTGAGCCCTTCATTTCTGACTGGATCCTTTCTATGCTGAGGTCCTCACTAAGTTCCTTGAGCATCCTTAAAACCAGTGTTTTGAACTCTGCATCTGATAGATTGCTTACCTCCCTTTTGTTTAATTCTTTCTCTGGAGTTTTGATCTGTCATTTCATTTGGGCCATGTTTTTTTGTCTCCTTGTTTTGGCAGCCTCCCTGTGTTTATTTCTATGTATTAGGTAGAGTTGCTATGTCTCTGTGTCTTGGTAGTGGGCCTAATGTAATAGGTGTCCTGTAGGGTCCAGTGGCATAGCCTCCCCATCACCCAAACTGGGTACTCGAGGTGCGCCCTTTTTGTGTGCTGAGTATACCCTCCTCTTGTAGTTGAGCCATGGTTGATGTTGGCAGGTCAAGGAGAGGGATTTACCCGGGTCAGTCAGATGCAAGGATCGACTGTGACCACTTACCACCAACCTATGCCCTCTGTGGAGGATCAGCTGTGCAGGGGCAGGGTGGTGGTTCTCTGACATGGTCTGTAGCTCTCCACTGGGTGTACGGGCCCTGGGGTTTCCTGAGTGATGCAGACCAAGGTCAGTCCTAACCTGTGTTCTTCTCAGGGCCACCCTGCCTTCTATAAAACAATCTGAGAAGGCTGCTGCTTGTGCTAGGCTTGGAGATTCCCAGGCAAACCAAGCTGTGAATATAGGCTGGCCGCTGCTAATGCTGGGATTGGGTCTCACTGAGGCCAGCTGTTCCTTGTTTGAGAGGATTTAGGAAGTTGTGAAGCAGGAGCCAAGACCAGCCATTCATATGGAAAGGCAGTTTAGGTGGGCCGTAACTTGGGTGGGGCAGAGTCTCTGGGGATCTCCAGGGTGGGTTAAACAGTGTTAGCCAGGTTGACGGAGTTTTAGATATGTCACCAGCTTACTGGCTCTGTGGGAGCGGAGGGTTTAGAAAAGGGGCAATAGCCTCTGTTTGCCTTGATGCCAGATCCTTCAGTTCCTCCCTTTATGCCACTGGTACCTTTCAAGCTGCTACTCTAGTGCTGGAGCTCAGAGGGAATGAGTCTGCATAGGTGAGTCCATATGTGTGGGTTCTTTAAGAGAAACTGCTTGGGGCTCCAGCAATTTCTTCCCCCAACTCAATCCCTACTGGTTTTTCAGCCAGAAGTTATAGGGATTTATCTTCTTGGCACTGGAACCCTGGGGTGGTGGCCCTGTTGTGGGGTTGGGACTCTTCACTACTGAGATATCCCTCCCAAATTTTTATCCATCACACATGGGAGAGGGACCAGCCCATTCTGCATTTGTGCCCCTCCTACCAGTATGGATGGATGTGGTTTTTTAATTCCATAGTTGTCAGACTTCCATTCGACTCAATTTCTGATGCTTCTGAGTGATGGTGGTTCCATATTTTAGTTGTAATTTTGATGTGGTAGTGTGGAGAGGCAAGCTATGTTTACCTATACTGCCCTCTTGACAGGAAGTCCTGATTTATTATTTTTATTTACATAGCATTTCCTCCTCAGAGAGCTTTAGTGTCAGACACACAGTAGGTGTTCAATATTGTTTAATGAATGAATAACTGAGTTATGGTAATTTTAAGAAAATCTTCAAGTAATACACTTCCAACTGAGTACTAAGATGGATGATGCAAGGGGATTGGTGTCTGGAGAGCAAAATAGTTCCCTTTAGGTTGGTTAATGATCATATTCAACTAAGGAGCCAAAATAGTAGTTTTTTTCTTTGACAATAAAAGGACTCATTGGTGTCATTTAAAAAAAAATGTATAGAATAATATTGCATCAGTTTCTAAAAACTTGAATTTGCACCTGTTTACCTTTCAGTCAGTCCCTGTGCTTCTTTCCTACAAAAACCTTATTGAAAATGTCCATCAGGATAAAAACAAACCTAACTATATCTTATTTTCTTCAGCATAAAATCAGACAATATAATCATCTATCCATACCCAGTGTATTCTACATTCTCCTCAATAGAGTAAAGCCATATAGCACAACATCAAAGTAGTGTAATACAGTTGCATTTTCACACAGAAATAAGAAATTCACATAATATTCTTTAGTTTCTTCTCCAAGATTTGATATTTTGGGAAAAATCATGTGGGAATTATTGTATCGTTGTTTTTTTATTAGGACTTAAAATAATGAAAGTTTCACTGTTGAATATAAACACATTTCATGGGAAATAAGAGTGTGCTGTTATAAAGGAAACTAAACCAGATGGTAGTATTTTCCTGACAACTGAGTACCTAACAAAACTACTTAGAAGATTAATGACCATTCTTGAGTTATCCTCCCCCAAAATTTAGTAGCAAAAAAAAAAAAAAGGGAAATAGGACAAAGTACATCTTTTTAAAAGAACATCTTTTTAAAAGAACCTTAAAATTTTATTTTTCAATTATAGCTTACATTCAATATTACCTTGTATTAGTTTCAGGTATACAGCATAGTGGTTACACAATCATATCCTTTACAAAGTGTTCCACCTTATATTTCCAGTACCCACCCTGCACCATCCATAGTAATTACAGTATTATTGACTATATTCCTTATGGTGTACTTTACATCCCTGTGACTATTTTGTAACTACCAATTTGTACTTCTTAATCTCTTCACCTTTCACCCAGTTCTTCAACACCCCTCTATTCTGGCAACCACCAATCTGCTCTCTGTGTCTATGAGTCTTTCAATTTTGTTTGTTCATTTATTTTATTCTTTAAATACCATATATATATAAAATCTTATGGTATTAGGATAAAGTACATCTCAAAAGTTTAGGATCTATTTACCCTTAAGCAGCTAAGTTGACTAAAACTAAAATTCGACTTAACTTTGAAATACAGATCACAGTGACAGCAGCTGCCACTCTCGATATCAAATGTGTGTTGGTTACCTCTCAGTAAATTTGAAGACACAATACGACTTCTTTTGCTGACCAGCATGAACAGCACCAAGACCACCCACAGGATTGCCTTGCTTTTTTGTCCCTTTTCTGAATAGGCTTTAAAAGTGTGGAGACTCAACTGAAGTATGATGAAGACCTGTTCATTCAAAGCACAGGAAACCTTCTTTTCCCTTCTATCCATGTTCTTCACCCATAACTTAGCAAAAACTAAACTAAAATTTAAAAGCTACTTATAATTAAACAGAATCCAATGAGTAGGAAATGAAATTTTTTTGTAGGAAAGCAGAGTGGTCCAAGAAACTTGAGTGGATTTAATATTTGTCTTTGGGACAAGGTCTCTGGAAAGCTTAATTAATTTTCTGATTATCAACAAGTTATGTCACCTTTCACTTTCTTTTTATCTGCAGGCTTAACCCCACTTCACACTCAGTAGGTTTTAAAGAGAAGAACCTATATCAAATGGATTTGGAGGTACCAATTGTTTGACATTCTGGAAAGGTTTTTGACTGGCTAATAATGAAATCTGTTTCAGAACCATGTGTCAGTGTTTGCTTGCCTTGTTTGAACTTGGTTATGAATTCTATGAAGGTAGCAACTGTCCTTTCCTACATTAAAATGTCAGGAATCTTGTGGGTGCTTAATATATATTAATTGATGATGACAGAGAAAAAATAACATTCATTCCATCCTAAAGCCCTTCCTCTGAGTTATACTTAGCTTCATAGATTTAGTAAGGCCACCACAGAAGTATAAGAAGAAACTATGATCCTTTTCTAATTCATAAGCATGATGATTAGGTGTTCATGCTCTGTGTGGGATGTGCCTCCCTCAAACCTTGTTATGACATTGGCATATTACTGGTCTGGCATGAAAAGAGAAGGAAAAAAATAAAAAGAAACCACAGTAAGGTATATTGGAAAAAACAAAGACTTGAGAAACAGGTGTTGGTTGGGATTCTGGTACTGTCAATAGCAGTATAACCTTGGGCCTGATTCTTCTTTTATAAAATAAGGATAATAATACTTTATTTTTAAAAAGATTTTGTTTATTTATTTTTAGAGAGGGGGAAGGGAAGGAGAAGAGAGGGAGAGAAACGTCAATGTTTGGTTGCCTCTCGTGTGCCCCCACTGGAGACGTGGCTCACAACCCAGGCATGTGCCCTGACTGGGAATCGAACCTGCAACCCTTTCGTTCACAGGCCGGCACTCAATCCACTGAGGCACATCAGCCAGAGTAATAATACTTTCCTATAGAGTTGTTTTGATGATACATACAGTGCCAAACTGCTTATGATTTCCAAAATATGATATGCTGTTTAGTGCTTCCATGTCTGTACCTGGAAGCTGAGCCTGGAATAACCATTCCTTTTGTATCAACATTTTACCTCTCCTGTTGTTTGGTAAGTGTCTGATCTTTTGGAAAGACACAACTCAAGCACTAACTTATTTGTGAAGCCTATCCTGACCCAATAAATGGTAGACCGATATGGTTACCTGATGTTGAATGAATGAGTGTCTGGAACCCAATAAGTGCTAAATGTTTGCTTTTTCATCACCAGCCCCTTTTCTGCTTAATCCCAACAACTCTCTGTTTAATCGACTTGTTTAATATTATTAATTCTCCTTTTCATCTTAAAACATTTCAGAGTCAATTGGATAGGGATATATAACCCTTCTGGTAAAGAAGGAGTTGATAATTGCTTGTAATAATGCATTCTATCTAAAAAAGGAAAAGGTTTGATATTTCAGTTGTGAAAAAAACTGAGGGGCTATAATACCCATGGGTCCTTTGTGAAAAAATTAATAATATGAAATCAAATAAGAAATTGGTCAAAATAAGGAATTAAGAATGGACATTTTACAGTGAGTCGATATATTTAAATGAAGGGCTAAAACTAAACAACAAGGTTGATTATGAATATGTGACAGAATGAAACTACTATAAACCCTGACACAACAAAAATTGATTCATTTGTTCATTAAATACAGATCACTTGGTATCTACTCCATGCCATGCAATGTCCTAGGCACTGTGGATACCGTTGTCATCAAAATAAACTCTCAGTCTTCATGAAACTTAGGGAGACATATAATACACATATTACCTAAATATAGAAAGTAATGAGTGCTATGAAGTAAACAGTGTAAAGTAATAGAGAATGATGAGGGTACTATTGCAGATAGTGTGTTCAGGGACTGCCTCTCTGAAAAGATGATGTATGAACCGAGAACAGAGTGAACTAAGGGAAAGAGCCAGTGCAAATATAATGTTGCATTATTATTGTATGGGAATACTTATACTAAAACATTATTTGTTGTGTGCCTGAAATTTAAATGTAAGTGGGCCTATTGTATTATTTCTTTTTGCTAAATTTGACACTAAAACACACTGTCAGCTACTTAGGAAATACTTTGAGTACTTTGTGACTTTTCTTATCCCATTTAGATTTGTCTTTTAATTAAAGATAGACTTTAAAAATATGTACAGTTGACCCTTGAACAATGTGTGGGGGATATGCGGGTAAGGACCTCCCAGGCACTTTGAAATTCACGTATAACTAATTCGATTTGAGCCATTACTATATACAGGGTGGGGCAAAAGTAGGTTTACAGTTGTGAGTACATGAAATACACAATTTATTCTTGTATTATTTACTAATTATTGTAATATTTTCCATACAAACAACTGTAAAACTACTTTTGCCCCACCCTGTTTTCTACATGTATATATGTATGCACATACTTTATTTCTACATATTGTTATATATACATCTGTTATTTATACAAATATATATATAAATATGCATATGAGACACAGTAAGCACCCAATAGTACAGAATATGTAACACATGTATGCACAGAAAGCACCTGAAACACAAGCAAAATTGACTGTATTGTTGATAGGGCCATTCTGTGAAACACATTCTGTGGTCATCCTTCTCTTCAGTTATTTCAAGTACAAGTCTGAAAGACATGGTCTCCAGTTCAATTTGGAACTAACGGGCCCTAGGTGGAACCAAAAGGATGCCCGGAACTGATTGTAACAGCGGCTTGTTTAATACCCACACTCCTTTCATGTAGGCTACAAGCCACGTAAGCCTGGGGAAGAGTTTTGCTGATGTACCGGGAAGGTTTCCACGGTTTCCTTAGCTTTCAGAGGTTGCGCAGTAGTGGGTTCTGGGAATTAGGCGGGTTCCCAGGCTTAGAAGGCGGTTCCCTATTTTCACAACAACAATGGCGCTGGTATGCTGCCCCCTGCCCAGTGGGATAGCGGGAGGGCTCCGGGCTCCAGGCCCTGGGGACAGTGTCGCATTTCGCATTTCGTCCAGGAACCTGGAGCGCAGCAAGTCCACGCGTTCTCCTGCCCCCTGCGGGAGCTACCACTCTCCCTGGCACTCTCGCTCTTGGTCAAGGGATCCAAATGGCCTCGGGCATCAGCTGGGTGGCTGCAGCCAAGGTTACCAAAACCAGCTCTACTACCCTGGTTCAAGTTATCTTTAGGGAGAGCGGGTCTTAGTGTCACGCAGCACCTGCTTCGTTTTTGCCTCCTCGGCTGCCTGTTGCGATCCCTGCAGGAGCTGCAAGCCTTGGCCTAGCCTTCTGGACCAGGACAGGGAGGAGGTGGGTGAGAATGATGCGCTTTTGCTCAGTGCACCTGCCTTCTGAGTCTGTTTCATCTTTCCCTCCACTTTGGACCATTTGCCTTTTGTTTCCTTCTACCTTCCTTGCGCCCATTTTCTTTTTTTTTTTTTTTCTTCAGTCTGTCCGTGGCAGCCCTTTATTTGCCTTTTTCCTTCCTTAATTCTCACTCACCCATGGTCCCCTTCTTCACACAGTGCCCTGGTCTTCTTTCACCCCCTTCCACTTCTGGTCTTACAGCAGACATGGACAAGGCTTGCAGACCTATGTATAGCATTTATTTGTTTTGTGTTCTTATTTGTGAACAAGTTTTTATTTTCCACTACACTTAGTGGAAAGGAGGAGTTCTGTGAGTTATTCATCATAAAATTTGCTATATTTATCATTTAGTAAGAACTCAACCATTGCTTGTTGAATGAATATCAATTGGTTACAGACGATAACAGGATGTGTAAATGGAAATTCTTTGTAGGGGGTTGGGAAGAATTGAAGTTAAAGGTTTAAATAGGAAAGTAGAAAAACCTTCCTCTAAAGACACGATTGGATGAATGTTGGGAAAGTGATGTGCTAAAATGCAGAGGAGGCAACCCTGAGAAAGATCTTGTTAAGTTGTCTCTATCTTCAGCTGGAGGAAGGAGGGGAGGGTGAGATTAGTTTTCTTTAATGAAAGTGAGTATTGGAGCGGAAAAATAGTTTAAGAAGGAGAAGGAAGAGTTATAATTATTGCTGTGTAAGTATTCATATCTACTGTTTATTGAATATGTCAGGTAGCATACTAAGTGCCTTGAATGTATTAAAAATGAGACATTTAAAAACATTCCAGGTATTGAGGGGTAGGTTGAAATTACAGCAGTTGCGACTTGTCTTGATGGTTCTTTTTTCTTCTGGCTGTGAGAGGTAATAAAGCATAGTGAGGAAGAGGATAGTTACAGGTTTTTAACTGTCTGAGTTTGAAACCCTGCTTTGCCACTTAATATCTGTGTGACTGTGGGTTTGGAGAGTTTAGCTAAGCTACTCCATGGCATTGCATCCATTTTGTTTGGCCAAGTGACTTGCAGGAACCTTACATTGACATTACCCCCCTCGTGCAACCACATGCCCTAGATAACAGCCCGCCAGAGTCACAAGCAAATTTAATTCCTGATACCACTTCCCCAGCAACCCTTGTGGTCAACTGTCTCCCCTGCTTCCCAGCACCTGTATGCTGTATGGGCCCCTTAAATATGACCCCCCAGGGCCGAGCAAAATCTCACTCTTTTGGTTTAAATGAGCTGATCTGGTCCGAGCCTGGGAAGCCGAAAGCACTCCACCCATAGACCCTAATAAAGGTCCAGTCTTTGCCTACACTCTGTCTTGACCTCCCTATGTGGACCCTCCAGTCATACTGTGTACTTCCTCCCAGATCTGTGAGTAATAAACTATTTCAGTTACTGTTACGGTCTGTTATTGAACTTTGCCTCACCATCCACTTAACAAATGTTAATTAACAAAGTCAAAACATTGGGAAAGTTCCTTAACATCTCTAAGTTTCATTTCTTCACCTGTAAAAAGGAGATAAAAATAGTGCTAACATTTTTAGAGTTGTAATTAGCTACTACCTGAAACATAATACATATTCCATGATTGTAATGGCGGCTTGTTTACACTAATACCTACACTCCTGTCATGTAGGCTACAAGCCACGTAGGCTTGGGGAAGGGTTTTGCCAATGTACTAGGAAGGTTTCAACGGTTTCCTTAGCTTTTGGAGGTTGCACATTAGCTATTAGGGTTTCATGCCTGGGAGCAGAAATGGTAATAATAGCCCTCAAATTAGTGGAGACCCAACTCTCCAAATTAAATGTTTCTGAAAGTTGCCCCCAGTCTGTCAATCAAAAATAAAACAACTTGTTTTAGAATCTTAACCAAAATATGTAAGAACAGCATGTATGAAATTTGCATTCGTGCATGTAGAAGGTAAATAATTTATCTTAAGAGTACAGATGAAACCAGTTAGTAGTAGGGACCATTTTAATGGTGTCCTAGTCACCCTGCTGGTGAGGAAGGGATGACTTCCCTAGGGTTATGGGGAGACTGAACACAGGACGCCTGACACTCGACAAATGAGATCCAGAGGCAGGCAAGGTATTAAGACTCACTACCCAGAGATAATCTGGAACTACGCCTGGTTCCTTTGATAAAGAAGGTTGTTTGGCTAGGGGCCCACATCTGCAGGAGCAGAGTGGGGAGGGGAATTTGCAGTTAGGCCATTGGAGGCCCTGACTGCAAATGTCTAGGTAGGCAGCACATAATATTGTGCCTTAATTTTATGCTTTACGCCTTAAGGACTCCATGTCATTACGGTCTGGTAGGCTCCATTGGCTCTTATACTCATATATTAGAAGTGCTGTTATTTGTGTGTTTACATTTCCTTCTTTTTTTTTCTTTGCTGGCTGTTTGTCATTTATTTTCCACTTGGTGAAAAGCACACCATTACAGGGTGTCAGGAAGGCTCACATGTGGCTTGGATAGCAAAGAGCAGGACTCTCTCACCTCCTTTTTGGTGTTTGCTGTTTTGATATAAAAGAACCCAACTGTTTTCGCTAGCTGCAGCCTGCCAAGTCTATGCTGGGGTGGGGAGGGGCAAGGGGGTAAAGGAGGAGAGTTGGGGAGGAGCCTAGGGCCTCCGGAAGTCTGGTGACTGGTGGTAGCCGCTCAGTATGGGGGCCTGGCTTTGTTTTTGCCAGGCTGGCCTTGGGGCTGTTGGCTTATGACTTTCCAACCCAGGTCACAGGTAATCATGCTGCTGGAGGCCTGAGGAGATTCCGAATGCTCTTGGGACTCATGACACTATGGCCATGAACTGGAGAGTGAACATCCCCAAAAAGCTTGCCCACCAGTGATCCGGCTCATCCTTGGGGATACCAGGGTGGTGGGGGTTGGCTTCCCTAGTGGACTGACACCTCCACAGGAGCTGTTACTGGAAAGGGAGCCCATGCAGTGCTGGTAGTAGCTGTGGGTGGCCATAAGCAAACCACTGGAGGGGATAGCTGCCATGCTCTTGTTTGTGGGCTGGTGAAAACATCAACTGTGGTGACCTCTTGTGGATGCATTCATGGTGACAGGGACCAGGAGCTAGACCAAGGAGCCCATTTACAGAGCAGACCACCTCCAGGACTGAGACTGCAGGGAGGAGATGCCCCCAGAGGAGATTGCCTGCTTCTTGAGATAGGAATCGCTCTGAGTTGCAGCTGTGCGTAGTTGTTTTTACTCCTGAATAAAGAAGTAAAAATAATGTATTCAAACAATGAAACCAAATATATTTATTGTGTAAAGATTAAAAAAAAAACAAGACATGAACAGCTACACTTTGCAGAATTGAGCCCCTGTTAGTTCTTTTTTTGTTTGTTTTGTTTTTGGTTTATGAATAACTGTAAAAATTAAAACAAAAAAATGACAAACATAAAGAAACTAAAGGAAAAAAAGAAAAGAAACCCTGAACCTCATAGAATTCAGTTTTTGTCACATGGAACGTTTTTTTTTTTTCAGAGCTCCTTTTATTTTCTACTACTTCTAATGCTTCATTTTAAAAAAGCTATCTTTACCAATTCCTGGGTTTCTGAAAACTGAAGTTTTAACCAAACTCACAAGATTCTTTTTTTCTTTTATAAACATGTATAAACAAATGAAGTTATTTCCCAATGTAAAACTGTTTCTGTCATAGATTGCAGAAGATGGCATGAGCAGTTGGGCGCTATTGTCATGTATGTGATGGAGAGGATGCACTTGACAGCCTCCCATGCTGCATATCTGGCCCAGCCTCTCAGGCTGTCTGTAGTCTGTGCCATTTGATATCAGAACATCAAATCCTAAATGTTGACTTTACATTTATACCAAGTTTTATTAATTTAAAGTTTAAAATATGAAAGGAAACTTAACTGTACCTGTTGAGTTTCACACACACATACACATAAGTGGATGAAACAGAATTCAGCCATGGGATTACTGACATGCCTATATTGAGAGAGGGTTGGAGAATTGGGAGCTCCTGAAGTATGGGGACTTTCTCCAAAAAATTCTTATTACAGGCTGAATTGTGACACATGCCCCACCCCCAGTATTTTGAAGCTGTAGCCCTCAAAGTGACTGGGTTTGATAATAGGGCCTTTAAGGAGGTTATTAAGGTTAAATGATGACATAAGGATGGGGCTTTATTTGAAAGGACTGGCATCCTTATCTGGAAAGGAAGAGACATCAGAGACAGACATTTCTTTCCACCCCTCCCCCCAACAGGTGCACACACAGGAAAGACCACATGAGGACGCAGGGTAAAGGCAAGAATCTACAAGCCAGGAAGAGAGATCTTACCAGAAATCAACCTTGATGACACCTTAATCTTTGACTTCTAACCTCCAGAATGGTAGGAAAAATAATTTCTGTTGTTTAACAACTCAGTCTGTGGTATTTTGTTATGGCAGCCCTAGCTGACAAATATGATCCTAAACCAGAATAATTTGTGGAAATTTTTAAAAATTTTATAACATTTGTTAAATCCAGAATCTATTGATAAATTTTTATTAAGTGAAGAGCTTTAAGTATATCTCACATTTTCTTCTTTTCTGTGATTTATTATCTTATATCCCTTACATTTTTTAACATTTATCTATTTTTAGAGAGGGGAAGGGAGGGAGAAAGAAAGGGAGAAAAATATCAATGTGAGAAAGAAACATTGATCAGTTGCCTCTTGTATGCACCCTGACTGGGACCAAACCCACAGCCCAGGCATGTGCCCTGACCTGGAATCAAACCAGTCTCCTTTTGCTTTGTGGGAGGATGCCCAACCAACTGAGCCTTGCCAGTCAGGACTGTCCCTTAAGTTTCAAAAGCATGAAATATATCTAAGAATTAAAACATGTTGCCATTGGATTTTACCATGCTAATTGTTCTTTTTAAATTGTAATTCACGGGATGCTATTTTCTTATTCATAAAAGGGTTCAATGTTAAAATAAATAATACATTTATATTATTTTAAATTATTTTTTGTCAACTAACTCAATGGCAGATTGCATGCCAGATTTTAGCATTACAAAGGAATGTTTAAAATTCTTATCCAAGGATATGTTTATTGATTTTGAGAGAGGGCAAGCAGAGACACACATCAATGTGAGAGAGAAATTGGCTGCATCTTATTTGTGCCCCAACTGGAGATTGAACCCACAACCCAAGGATGTGCCCTGACAGGGAATTTAATCCAAAAGAGATGACACTGCAACCAACAGAGCCAACCTGGCCAGGGCTACAAAGGAATATTAAAAATTAATATACCAGTATGGTTTTATTTAGTTAATTATCCTATATCTAATATTATATGAAGGTTTAATACTTCTTTTTACTTACTTCTTTTCTCCTTGGTGCTGTTCATAAGCTGCTGTGTCTACTTTAGGTTGAGTTGAGACAATGTCCTTCACAAGTAAACTTTGTAATTTGTAACAGGGTGATAAAGCAGTATTTTCAGAAACTTGTTCTTACAGATGTTCTTATAACAACCTGAAATAGAATTAGATTTGGAAGAAACCCTAAAAATAATTTTCTAGGTGATACCTAAATTATTTCAAGTGTGATGACCAGAGGAAAAGATTATATGATATGAAAATTTCATTTTTAAACTGTTACATAATTTTAGTAGCCCGTTTTCGGAATTCTCTACAACAGAAAGAAATGTGTTTATTATACTGTAGTGTGTGAGGCTCTTCTTGCTCTGGGGAGACAGAGCGGCTGCTGCTCTGCCATATGGCCTTTACACACGTAGAATAAAATTATGACATCTTCCCACAGCCTTCTTATCCCCACTTTCTGTCATCTTTCCTTATGGCTCCCCTTGCCTTACTTTTGTCCTGTGCTTTCCTCTGAAAATATAAATCTTACGTAATGCTTTCAGTTTCACTAGCACTTTGTAAACTACTAAAGTATTATGCAAGTGTAAATGAATATGTTATTATGAAGGTGGTAGACTATTAAGGAGGACTCTTACAAAGTTATTCCAGTGTTTGCTTTTAATGGTTCTTCGATAATCAGTGTCACTACTAAAAAAAATATTTATTTTTTAGGGTTTTATTTATTTATTTTAGAGGCAAAGAGAGGGAGAGAAACATCAATGTGTGGTTGCCTCTCATGCATCCCACACTGAGGACCTGGCTCTCAACCCAGGCATGTGCCCCAACTGGGAATCGAGCTGGCAAACCCTTGGTTCACTGGCCCACACTCAATCCACTGAACCACACCAGACCTTATTACTGAAAAAATAATAAGACCACACCAGGGCTTATTACTGAAAAAAAAATTAATTCTATATGTTTATATGCCATGGTTCATATTTCTAATTTTTTTAATGTTTTTTAAAGACTTTATTTATTTATTTTTAGAGAGGGATGGGAGGGAGAAAGAGAGAGAAACATCAATGTGCGGTTGCTGAGGGCTGTGGCCTGCAACCCAGGCATGTGCCCTGACTGGGAATGGAACCTGCGATGCTTTGGTTCGCAGCCTGCACTCAATCCACTGAGCTATGCCAGCCAGGGCATATTTCTAATTTTTTTAATCCTCTTCTTTAAATTCAGCTCTGATGAACATACACCAGTAAAGGATGAGGAACCAAAGAAAAGCACCACTTCAGCTTCTACTTCAGAAGGTATATTTTAAATACAGAGCTCTTTTATTTACAAGTTAAAAAGTAAGTTTATAAATAGTTAAACATTAGACTTTGCTTTTGTTCAAATCGTCTGTCACATATTCTTTTTCAGTATTTCAAATACAATAAAATTGATACTCAGAAATACTTCTTCAAAAGTTAGTTTTTATTTGTGTTCTGTGTAGAAGAAAGGAAGAAGAAGAAGAAGGATAGTCACTCAAAAGAAAGGTCCAAGAAAAGAAGAAAGAAAAAGTCATCTAAAAGAAAACGCAAGAATTATTCTGACGATAGTGACAGTGACTCTGATTCTGAAACAGACTCCTCTGGTAAGATAGTCACATCATTCTGCAAGCCTCACTTCAAAACTACTTTTACATTTTAAAGCTTATTTCAGAAGCAGGTTCTTAAAAACAACAATAATAGTCAAGAGTTTTGGGGCACTTACTGACTTGTGGATGGGCACCCTGCTATGTGCTTGCTGTTTCATCCACACAGCAACTATAGGATAATTTTCTGAGATGGGGAAAAGGAGGCATGGAGCATCACGGTCACACATTTGGGATTCAAACCTAAGCAGGGTGACTCTAGATGGGTTGTGTGCAGGGGTCCAAGGCATGTGGCACCGAACTAAGTTGGGGTTGGGCTGCAAGACGTGGTACCAAACCAAACCATATGGGACTGCCTCAGCCCAGTGGAGCAGCTCTTTTGTGTAATTCTCACACTCAGTGGGCACCTTTGTGCAGTTTTCAAAAAGCCACACCATAAAGGGCCCCTTCAGGCTGGCAGCTCATTTAAGGAAGGCACCCTGTGGGCTGGCACATCACAAAAGCCACCTATTTAGCCCTGGCTGACATAGCTCAGTGGATTGAGCGTGGGCTGCGAACCAAAGCATCGTAGGTTCGATTCCCAGTCAGGGTACATGCCTGGGTTGCAGGCCATGGCCCCCAGCAACCGCACATTGATGTTTCTCTCTCTCTCTCTCTCTCTCTCTCTCAATCTCTCCCCCCCTCCCTCCCTCCCTCCCTCCCTTCCCTCTCCAAAAATAAATAAAATCTTTAAAAAAAGCCACCTATTTGCACCTAGTCCTGCCTGCTGATTGGCAGAGGGTACCTCCTCTGGGGACACATTACATAAAGGTGTCCCCTCCTCTGACGTCACCTGGGTTTTCTGGCCCCCATTGTCACTTTTCTTCCTCACAGCTGGAAGACCCAAGTTTCTTAAAGGACAAATCTGAGCGTGTCAGTCCCCTTCTTAAAACCTTTGAGTAGCGCTCCATAGCCTTCACAGTAAAGTTCACACCCTGATTGATCCACTCTAATCACACATACTCCGTCACTTTCTCTGGTGGCGTCCTCAGTCACAAGCCTGAGGGCTACTTTCTGTCTCCTCCATGTTCCATGTTCCTTCGCTTGATGTTGTTACTTGATGCAGGTAGTCCGTCTGCCTGCAATGCCAGTCTCTCCTGGCATGCGGCTTGGCTTACTCATTGCAACAATGGACAGGCATAACTTTTGTGATAGAACTGATTTTAAAAAGAGCTAGCTTAAGAGTCACCTTTGCATGGTCAGCCATTCCTCAACCACCCTCCCCAAATCAGCTTAACTGTGAGACTCCTCTGTAGGCCTAGAGCACCCTGGGCTTCCTCTGTCACTCGGGACGCTGGTTATCTGTTTACCTCTGTCTCCTGCATTGGACTGTGCTGCTGGAAAGCATCCCCCCAAACACACACAAAGGTTTTTCTCTTTCCATCTTGAAAATACCCACACATTCAGAAAAGTAAAGAGAATAGTATAGAACCATATGCGTATCACCTTGATTTTAACGATTGTTAGTAGTTTCACATATTTGTTTCAAATACCGTATTTTGCCATGTATAATGAGCACTTTTTTGCCCAAATTTTTAAGGGGAAAATAAGGGTGTACATTATACATGGGTATAATGATTACATGCCATGGGCATAATAATGCCATGTATGATGTGCCCAAGAATGTGGATGCACATTATACACAGCAAAATATGGTACTTTGTTGCAGTTGAGATAGTCGATATAAATTATGAATATCACACTGCCACTCTAAGGATTTCTGTATACATCTCTTTTATGACATTTTCCTACTTAATCACAACACTATAATTTCATCTACTAAAATTAATAATAATGCCTTATATCACCAAATACCTAATGTGACTTTAATATCTGTGTCCCCAGTGCTTCGCGCAGTGACAAGTAGCAATAAATGAATGAATTTCTGTGTCACAACAAATAGAACAGTAATGTGATATGTATCTACTCAAAAGTATTGGGGGGTCAGAATTAAAATGTTTTTTTTTTAATTTTTAAATGCTTTAATTTGCAGATGAAGATACATAAAGGAGATCAAAGAAAGCCAAGAAAAAGGAAAAGAAGAAACACAGATCGTTGTTTTTTTCTTCAAATTTTTAAAAAGATTTTTATTTATTTTTAGAGAGAAGGGAAGGGAGTAAGAAAGAGAGGGAGTGAAACATCAACATATGCTTGCCTCTCATGTGCCCCCTACTAGGGACCTGGTCTGCAACCCAGGTATATGCCCTAGACTAGGAATCAAACTGACAACCCTTTGGTTTGCAGGCCAGCACTCAGTTCACTGAGACACACCAGCTAGGGAAATGGTTACTACTTTTTCATTGAAAATCTATGAGTAGCTTCTTAGGAACACTCCTTTAGAGTATAGGATGGTGTCTGAGCTCCTCAGCATGAGTGGAGCTGTGCCCCTACTTGCAACACAATGTTCTCTCATTAGGGTCTTACCTTGCAAGATCTTACACATGTATGTATCCAAGAAGTAGAGGGCCTATTTGTACCGACTTAGGGATGTCACCTCCTTCCTATCCCTCAGCAATTCCTATTATGTACTACGAACCCCAATTGGCACACAAAATCAGGAACACAGAGAATTCACATCTTCACTGAAAATACATAAACTTGCCCTAAAAAACACACTGCATTGACTTTCTTCATTTATTCACTTCATTCGTTGGACAATTGGTACACTTCTCTTGATGATATGCTTTGAAAAATTTGAATTTGGCAGAAAAACACTTTAGAGGCTGTCCTAGAATGCCCATAGCTTGGAAGACAGGGAATACAAAATGAATGGTGATGACAGGGACTCATAGCAGGTCAAAGCCCAGCCAAAGGAAAGCACAGGTGGAGGACACAAGCACGGCATGGGCGACATGCGTGATCTGGGCTGCAGTGGTGCCAGAGGATCCAACTCCAATGGGCTCCAGAACAAAAATGTCATTGTAGGATCCATCCAAGATTATGACAACAGGGTGACCCACGGCAACAGGGGACACGCTTGAGAAGTAAAGCCCTCTGATGTCTCCAACACATGGCCCTTCTATTCTTAAACC